>DWME01007236.1:0-12811 GCA_018244795.1 Parelbella ahira ahira
GAGCTGAAGAATTATTCAATTTTGACTACAACATATTACCCATCCCTACGATGATACATAAAAAATACTATATTAATCGTATCTAGTATTTATTACTAGTTTATGGAATACAGAATAGTTAATCTAAGTAATTAATTATTAGAGACTTTTTACATTAAATACACCCAAGTGGACTATATGACAATGATTGAAGTTGTAGTTAGCATTGACTACCTTTTTAAACAACCTTACATATTTTTAAGAAAAAACTGAAGCGAAAAAGCAAAGTTGACTTATTGTAAGGTTTAAGACAATTTATTCTGATAACAATAATGAAAGTCACATTCATGAGAACTTACTCAGACTAACTTAAATACAATTTAAAACTACACCAGACCGTGTTACATTATATAAACTTAGTACAACAATAAAACAATTTACAAGGCCTACTTTAAAATGCGTGCGAGATAACTTGAGACCCGCGTGTCACAATACATGTTTATGTACATTTACTGTATATACGTGTGTTAGAATCGCTTCCACGATATCGCTCTTTTCACGTAAATAACGCCATACTGTTTTAAGAGATATTTATTTCTTTCAATTTATTGCTCGTGAATTAATCTTATTAGCACTCTTCTCCATCCTTATCTCTATGTTATTCTCTTTCCTCTTCCCTATTCTTCATAATCTTATCCATCCACTTCTCCATTCTCCGCTCTATCTTCCGACCTATCATCTGCCCCACACTCTGTCCGCTCCGTCTCCTTCTCCACCCCTTCCCCACCCTTCGCCCTTCCTCACCCTCGTTTTTTAATAACATAAACATTATTTTCTGGTTTTTTCATACAATTGTAATGGTGTTGTGGAGATATTTCATTCTTTCTTAAAACCTTTATTTGGGGACATACTAAAGTCCTACATAAATTGTTTTCCTGCAGTACATACCTGTATTGCAGGAACACATATAACATAGGTTCACTGAAGAAAATTGCTACTTGAGCGATGAGAAGGCGTATAGCATCTACATATTTTAATGTAAAACTTGGTCTTTGTTTGTTATATCCAATAAAGTATAATTTAATTGCATTGCTATATGGCATTAAAATGCTTTGCTCTTAAAAATCAAGATTTTTAATCTATTAATAAGTGTTTTTACATCCAAATTTATCACGTATTCATTTTATTGATCAGTAATAATCTGTGGGATTACTAAAGAACTTTTAATAATGGCACATATGCTCGTAAAATTTTTATGTTACTTTTATTAACGGGACCTATTTCGGAACGATTTGATGTGAGCAACCACTTGATATACGAAAATACTTAATACTATCGCCTACCCTAAAGCTCTTTGCACAATGAAAGTTTGACAATTCAAAACAATATCAATCAGACTACAATAGCAAGGTATGTCTCACCATCAACGGCCATGTTGCCCCACAGTTTTCTTTCGACGAGAAGATAGACTTCTGACGCCTCTTCTCACTCCCATTTTAACGGTGAGACGTATGACATAGTGAATCGTGCAAGTATACTACCCTGCTCTATCTAACCCTTCAATTATATACAGGCGTGACGTTATATTATAAAAAATACATGTATTCTACATATTGAAATAAAGTACTCTCGATTATGCTATCGTTTTCTTCTGACGCTATCCTCAATTCTGGCTACACCACCAGTGTGTACGCACGTTTACAGATTAACGTCCAATACACATATTTGCTCCATTAGGCACCCATAATGACGAAGTAATCTCATCGGATATACACGTAATCCTTGGTATTCCCGTGGTAAATATTAGGTCGTCGTTAGAGATTACCCTGTATCTGTCGTACGACGCGGTAAGCTGACGTGGACGTTTTATCTCGTGTTTGAGGATCGATTTTAACAATATTGTTGTTATAATAATCTGTTATTTGATTTCGATACGAAATGCCATTTTTCATGTATTCATATCAAGAACTTAGGGTATGAAAGTTTTAAATTTAAATTATATCATCACGTCAGGACCGTTACAAGATGCGTAGAGACCATCGAGTGCTAAATATCCTTTTCATTACATTTCATTTTAATAAATGTCACTATTAACATTTGCTAAATTGTAATATTTGAACTTGACAACCGACTGTCATTAATGTGCCGAGCGGTTCTCAAGAATACTAATTATATGCTAACTCGCTTCAAACTTACATCGGCAATAGATACGATTATTATTATTATACACCACTAATGCCTATTTCGCCTGCAAACGAACCATCATCATCTAAAGAAAGACCATTATTTTATTTAAAAGTAATTACTATATACTATAATAACATGTCCATGTCAACTGCGATACCTAAATTGAAGTCTTATTTCATAGCTCGCTTACTACATATTTCAAACGGAAATAGAGCAATAGAACAATTTCCGGCTGCTGCAACAATAAGGACAGCTAAACGATCGAAACTCTGTCCAACATTTATTTACTACAATATACGAGTACATATACATATAAATGATACTTTGAACAAAAAAACGTACAAGAGGTGGAAAAAAACATCTAATATATATATAATACCAAAATCTGTAATTGTAACCAAAAATCCTGGCCACCGAAGGATAACAGCGTAGGCGGTGCCAAAAGCTGTGTTTTACCTGCATTCCCAGCGTGAGTACTTTGAGGAACCCCCTTTGGCAGATTTATGTCCAGCAATGGACTAAGACAGGTTGAGAATGATAATAAAAAACTGTAAAATACATATATTTCAAGCATAAACATGAATAAGCTATGATCACATAGCTTAGTGGCTCTAAATCTAGCCTCCCACTCCAAAACTCCTAGATTTGAATCGTAGCGCGAAGAATTATAATACATTAAACTTAATTGCGTATCTATAACAAATAAAATTATTAAATACTTCTGTTAACTGTGGTATATTTTATAGCAAGTTTACACAGTCAAACAAATTTCTATATGACAATAAATAACAAACGCAAAACTTGCCATGAGACAATTCGAAATAAATCACAGATGTCCATGATGTCGCAGCTACCACTAGTGACAGTCCCTGCGCTTTTACTGCTCTCTTTACATAAGAAAAATATTGACGTCCTACTTTGTAATATCACATGGAGAAAATGTTTGTATAGACGAGAACAATATTATGACACATAAACGCAATTGCCATTGTAACGTGCAGTGTAATATCGACATAATTGATAGCACAAGGCGTTTCACTAAGACTGATCGCACATTAATTCACACAATCATGAGAAATACTCCTTTGTTCTTATAATAGTTTCCTATACAAAACTTGTATTTTCACAGAACTAAATAACTGGTTTATTTGTTACAGATTTCCCAGTCAAAGACTGTAGAAAATTCCAGCTAAAACATCTATTTATGCATCAAGTGATGAGGATTGATAGAGCGATCAAAACATGGACCCAGCCGAAAGAACGAATAGATTGGTTCACAGACGCTCAGAATGGAGGTTCACAGAAAAAATCCACATAGTACTATTGTATATAACTCTTTTTATAGTAAAAAGCAAATGTCAAACAATTCTAAAAAACGAATCGAGTCAAATCGAAAGCTCAACCAAAACAGAAATAAATTTAGATAGTAATATAAATTCTAATAATTGCCATAGTTGTCAATCTAGTAGTAAAAGTAATGAATATGATGGTCTGAAAGTTGAAGACCAAAATAATGAAAATGAACTTCAATCAGGCGGGTTTCTAGCCAATATCATAGATACCATCAGCACATATTCTGAAAAGTATGTTTTTACCAACGATACAGAAAAAAAATTAGAACATATATTAGAAGAAACTGTAGATAAAGCCTTAAGGGAAGATAAATTTGAAATAATTGAAGGTGTAGAAATCAAACCCGTAGATAAAGATAAAATACAGGAAATACTACGCAAGAATGAAGATGAAGAGGGTAGAGCACTATTCAGTACGTACACACAAGAGTACAGATTGTTCCAGAAGATAAGAAACTTTATTGACACCCACATTATATCCATTAATTTGCCGAAAGCTGCCAAGATCGTTGGATTCAGATGTGAGTATAGTTTTTACTAATATTTGTAATACGTGCTAGTTTTCAACTTAACTAGACCAGATTGGTTTTTGCATTAATGAAGGAAACTATTGATTTTGATAGCAATCGTCTCACAATTCTGATGGTAAACACTTGCTTAATGCGAAACCTGTTTTTAATGTTTACAACTAACTTACCTTTCACGGAAGGGTATTTCGGTGAGTCGTATTTACCTAAATCGAATAGAACTTAAACATCCCTCTCAAACAACACTATTATTGTTCTGCAAAAATGCAAGACATTTAAAAAATCTTCAAAACTGCTTCAATTCTGTACTATACTATGTGAAAAACTGCAATTCGTTATGTATATTACAAAACAACGTAACCTTACGCCTATAATCGCCGAAGGGGTAGGCAGAGGAATGAAAAACCTAGAAGGAGCGACGGGAGACCACTTGCCATCGGGTGGGCAGCCTGCCTGTTTACGTTGCCTTTTAATATAAAAAAAAACTCCCATATTTCATCAGTTACGTTTACGTTACTCAATGGGATAGGTTGTTGAACCTATTGTCATATACAGGGCACATGTCCAGACTCTAAGTCACTACTAGAAATTCCTACTAAAAACTTTAAGTTAGAAAAATCTAAATTATTATGGTACATATCATCATCATCATTATCAGCCTACTCCCGTCCCCTGCTGGACATAGGCCTCTCCAATGGCATACACGTATGTACATGTGTTAGACATACGTATACTTGTATCATTATTGATTTTTTTTGTTACAGCGTTCGGCTTAAAGAAATTCTTCTTACCCCTCTTAATCGGCGCTCAAGTTTTCAAGAGCATTCTATTGGCTATGTTCCTCCCCAGTATTTTGGGGAGTTTCGGCAAGATTCTCGGGAAAGGTAACAAAACAACCTTTAATTTAACTAAGTCGCTGTTTACGTCACAATCATAAGGAAGATTACAATTCGTCTCCCGGCGTCTTATTTTAATTGCGTTTGACAAATTTTAGTTCTATTATAGCTTGTCATGGTGTTAAGGCCAACGCATACTAAACCTTATGTATTTCCTTAACATTATTCAATTTTATTGTCAATTTAAGGACCAGCTCAACTGGTTTTATTATCTTTTATTTTATTAAATGTAATTTATGACAACGTTTGGAAACGTAAGAAGTTAATTTATCAATTAATTACTAATATTTTACAGATTAATTATATTTATAGTTTTGGCACTGTGGAATCAACAGAATGCCCAATTTTTTTTTTAATTCCTTTTACTTATGTTTTAAAAGTCTCAAAAATCTAATCTACGAATTGCATGTTCTGATAAATTATGATAGGCATCTACATATGTGAATTAAATTCATACTTCAAATATATTTTAATCAATTGAAATTCTCATATATTTTAATCAAATTCTCGTATAATACAATTAATTGAGCAAATTAATTGTCATAATCGGGTGTTTAAGGAATAGTACTTACGGTATAGAATATCTGCAAATTATCATCGTTTATTTATCAATAAGATAACAATTTTAATAACGAAAAAGTCTTTGAATGTTTTGAAAATTTTTACGTTATGATACGACCATCCTAAGTTTTCATGGACCTTTAATATAGGCTGAACCAATTAAGCAAGTTAATAACTGTCACTGACTACACAACTCCGGTAAATTTGCTTAACCCTTAATTTTAGACCCCCGGGTTCATTTCCGTCTTGATAATTTTGATTAAATTGTCTCTTCGAACAGGTGTTAAGACACAATAATCCAGTTCTCAAAGTATATAGGTCTCCTGTCATAACTCTGTTACAAACTTCGGTTTCTTTGCATAAGCAAATATAGCAGGCATATTATTTTTATTTTAGATATGCAAGAGGTAGGCAGACTTTTACTTATTACATTAATTGATGACAGCTGTGAGTTATGAGACCTGTGTTCGACAGTAAAATGACAAAAAAGGTTGATGATAAGTTATGGTGACAGTTAGCGTTTATAAAAAACATGCATTTCCTTCACATATTCCTTCGTGAAATATACTAACTTATTGTAATAGTACGATTTTTTTTTAATCTCCACCTTTTTCTTAACACTAAAATTTAAAACTTTAATATTCCAGGAATCTCTCAGCTGTCGGCGACGTCCAGCCAAGCTAGCTATCCTCCAGCAAATGGAGACGACCAGAGCGGATATAGCAATGACAATAAGGACTTTATGGGATATGAGACGAACCCTGCAGGTTCGTACATGTACCCCCAAGATGGGATGTACGAGAACATGGAAAATCCTAACGATGTCAATGATCAATCTAATACTGATATGTCAAGGTAAGAGTTAGCTAAGACTCAAAAAAGTATTATAAAGGAAACATTCTGTAGCGTACAGTTATTTATTAAATAATATATATTACCTATATTTACTTTATGAATTCGATGCGATTAATAAAATTTAAAACAGATGAGTCATAGTTCCCACTCACAAAATTCTGGTAGTGTTTCCTCAACCAGCGTTTACTGAAAATGTTTTTTAAATATAATTGTACGGTTTTTCAATAATAAATATACAAGCGATTCGTTACGAATATTCATGATCTACATGGAACTTTTTTAAATGGTATCGGTCATGGTATTTAATAAGCGAACGATTAAAATTATCATTCACATTTTGATAGACAAACTACAGCGATACATACATATGTATTTATGTTTATTATTACGATTATAACATTAAAATAGCTAATCTTTTTTCATAACTAACTATCTCCAGTTTATAATACGACGTCTCATAAATTTTTAAATTTCAATTTTGATCACTAATAAAGGGTGAAAACCGAATAATTTCTGAAGGATTCAACATTGGGCCATCCAAACAAAATACAATTGAGTTAAAACGGACAAAAGACTGATTGGATAACGACATTCAATTTCCCTAATGCCAGAAATGGCTTCCTCGTCACAAATTAAATCACAGTTATTATCACGTTTAGGGTAGGTACTCTATTGATTGATTGATCATTCACATTTTGATTTGGATTCATAGCTGCAGATGAGGTGTGACAAATTTTTTTTAGAATGCTTCAAGCAATATACATAGTATACATACACACGTCCCATAATATATGTTATGTATATGTTTAAATAGGCTTTTATCTCCCTTTCTGCCTACATACTTCTGAATTTTCCCCGCACTTTCCGACCGACATTACATCCTTACGGTTCGACTGACCTTAAATCCGCACTTTTCGAATTCTTGAGGGGAAAGGTTATGCTTTGACATGAAGGTTAATTTAAGTTACCAGAGGAACTCAAGATAAACAACTCAAGTAAACGGTCAAAAAATGAACTTTTCTTTGCCGTCTTTTTCGATTGCTATAATATTAATTGGCATGTGTTGCCATTTTTGTCAGGAAAAATATCGTTATGCTGGTCAGAAACTGAATGCAAGCATTAAAGATAAATCTAAAAGGCCAAATGAATTTCTAAAGGCTAAATGAATATTAGCTTATTTCGCGAATGATTAAAAAATAAATGGAAGAGTGAATTTCATATCAATGACAACACTTCCAAATAATTCAATTCAGTAAATAAATTTAAACGTCATTCATTCGTGGCTGTCAATGCTTTAATTTGATTTGCACAGCCCGATAATCAACAATTGGATTCACAATCGAATGTCATATCCGCAAATTGACGAAGTAAAATTATATTACAATGACATATTTGTTATTTGATTTCATGGTCAGGTGTTCATTCCATTAAATTTTGGATTTTATTGAACTACATGTCGCTACCACAAATTTGTTTTATACTTAATATGTCGTTACTTTAAAATTTCTCAGACTTTTTTTATAAGAAGGAAACAATGAAACAAAATACTGCTTATAACGTTCGTTATTAGCACACTACTATTTCATTTTTCATTGCACTTTAGAGGATGTTCTTCTGTTATGGAAATATGTTTTTATTTTCAGATTCGGCGCCGGTGGACAAAAAGTGTCGTATCTCCCTTCGAAGAACAGTTACTATAAAAACCAAATGACAAGCAACAATTATAAGGTTACATGCACAGTCTTGTACTATTTATTAATTTTGCTTTTCCTAAAATTTTTCGTCATCAGTTTCCTGTCTTTAGATACAAATTACATACACAGTTTTTAAAAAGTTTAATTTTATGAGACAACATGCAATGCGTATTTACTTACTTTTATTCCACTACTTATATCACTTATACGACAATTCGGTTAAGTGATTCGCTTTCTTTGAAAGACCCAATTAGGAGTTTGTTTGAGTATGTCGTCTGACTATCTATAAAGTTTCTTACCGATCTGATTCCACTCGTAACGTTTGATCCAATCTGGAGTTCTTAACGTCGATGTTCAACAATACTAGTTATCACAGACAGCAGTACCGAATGTATAATTTACCTTTTTAAGCTTATTAAGTTTACATAAACTTTTAATTTTCATTATAATGTACATACATTATAATCAAAATTAAAACAAAGTTCATCAGTTGTGCGGAGCTACAAGAAAAATATTTTCATTTTTAAACTTGAACTTCGTGTATATCCCTTAGGTTTCGACTTTAGATCAAGCACCTCAAAACCGTTACAATTATTCAATTAATTCAGACTAAATCCAATAAATTGTATTGGATTCAATCAAAGAATTAATGGAATTAACGTTTATTACAAAACCCGTCCAAGCATTACTGGTCCAATATTAATTTTGTAGTTAATCCGATAAGATCGGTAGACTATTCTATCTACCTGTAACGAATACCGTCCAAATACTCGCAATTGTGGTTTTCCTCAGTCAGCGAAAGTTCTGGAACAGTCGATACACTAAGTTTCGGTCAATATTAGTTGATTATTTCATACCTCTCAAGTTTTACTAACGCCTTTATGTTCCACCAAATTGCATTGTTTAACTGTATCAACTGAGACACATTACTGAACAGGATAAGATACCAACTTAAATAACTCAACTCGCTTTATTTGTTACTGAGGTCAAACTAACGACATACCATTTTCATGATTAGAAATAATCTGCAATATAATATGTTGTTCTTTGTAGTTCCCTTTAGAACCTTATAAAATTTGTGAAACCAATTACATGCATTTTCTAGTTATTGTCTAGATGACAGACGAACATTTTAACCCACCTAAAAGTATTTGAGAACGGCGGATAAAACCTATATATATTTACTGTTGCAAACTGTAGCAGGTCTCAAGTAAGATTATTTTCATATGAGTTGCTTATGGTCAGTTTAAGCATCTCGCTTTTTAGTACATCTGTGCATCATACACTTCACACAAGAAAACAACAAAGCAAGCACTGCTATGTATATGTTATTGTGACCAATTTTTCATTCTCCAGTTCGATTATATTAAGTATATTCTCTTATGTTGTTTCAGATATTCCAGAAAATTCCAGCTTCTTCCATGATCCTGAGTAATTACGATCCTTTCTACTCGCCATTGTTGTCTCGGTTGGACGGAATCTTCGCTCGACTCGGTATTTAAATTTTTATTTTATACATATACTAATAGAGTTCAGATTCATTTCACATTGTTCTACTAATGCACCTTTTACTTTAACTATACGATTTTAATGTAAGCTTTACTACTCTCTATATAAAGTTTTAAATCCTTTTAGCACTGAGCGGGTCACTCAGTCGTATTGCTGAGTTTTAAGCTCTTTGAATTTAAACAATGTTATAAAGTGACTAAGGTCTATTTTAGATTAAGGATTATTCAACGATGCGAACTAGTGTCTGAGAAATGGTGTTGCATCGTCTTAAATGTTTCTGTAAATTGACTTATGAAGTTTAAGTTTCATAATGCCACATCTTAGTATTTATGTTTTGAACCCGGTATACTCGGCACAGTTGATGTAACCACAGATAATAAGACTCAGTAATCTGTCAGTTGTTCTGTCACCTAATTGCCTGTTGTTTTGGAAAAAACATCAACCTAATCAGTTTGTTTAACTAGCTGAATTTGGTGTCACTTCTTTGCCAGTCTCAAATCTGCTTCTGCTTGTCCTGCGTCGAATGACAAAGATGTTAGATACGTAGGCCGGTATAAAGTTCAAATATGAACAATTCTGTCTTATACACTACAAAGTAATTGGAAAAATCATCTAAGGTTTTTTGGAAGTTTTATTACCTTCCGAAATTGGAAGACTCATTACGACTTTAATCCGCAGAGTTTCGAATTTATCCGATGGGGAAGCCCAATATCGGAATGCTCCAATGAAATGCTCTTTTCCTATTTACCGACATCGGCGCTAGTGATGAGGTATCGTTGACACTGTTCCCGTTTTTCCCGTAGTATTCATAAATATCAGTGCTTTAATCATAATAGGCACTTCATTTTTTATGTCTATAGATAATTTGCTCGTAAATAAAAAAATTCGTTTTCAATTTATATAATATTGACAAACTGCATCGTAATTTTTACCATTTTAATACTTTAGAAGGATGAATAAAACAAAATTCAGCAAAGGCCATTGCTTGAGGTGTCATTTACTTTGCTCATTGTGCTCTTATTAAGTTCGGATTAAATATTTTTAAAATAACTACGTATCAACGTTTGAAATTCGTCAAATTACAAATTTTAACTGTTAATTAATGCAATGAAGACATTTGAATTTAGCGCTTTGTACGAATAAAAAAAAAACAAAATTTAACCCTAAGATCTATTATGGTTGGTTCTAAATATCATAAGGCCCTTAACACATGATTACATCGTTAGCAACGTAAGACTACTTACAACTTAGGCAAGGAAAGACTGCTAATAAGCAACTTGAGATATCTGCGACTTAAGACGCCTAACACGGTCACATCCCTAGCATTATGCCATGTTGAATATTCGCGGCAAAATCACAGCTGAGTTTATTACACTCTGAGAAATACATATTATATTAAAGACCTCCAAAAGATATTAATCTTACTTCTGATTAAATATAACAGTAGTATTTGGTTATTTGTACCCTAATAGGATTGCAAATAATATTTATTATAGTACGATCTAATATTTTGCAAGAGGTAGTACAAATCTTCGAAAGAACCGCACCACCATGAAATATGCATACACTTACTTCCACAATCCGTTTAATAATAAGGCATTCGTAGTACTCCTTGTACTTTTTATAAGATTTAATGTTTACTATAATTACACATTACATTCAATACGTGAATTTTTTAATTCTTTATTGAACTAAACGATGAATAATTATAGGTATAACATAAAACATAACATCAAGCCCGTATTTCCTCGAAGGAACAGCCAGATGAGCGTATTACACTCCCACGATTCACCCGTCATTTTATATGATCTACCATAGAAGAACAAGCGGACCTACCGCCATACACCGAACACAAATCGAAACCCCTTGCTCCTACTGGGAATTTGAGATTAAAAAACCCTAATATTTTCTTAATATATTATACAACAGTTACATGTTTAATTTCCAGGTCTAGCGCCGTCCGAGGGCGCTGGAGACGACAGCGGTGTCCAGATAGGCGGGCAGAGTCTCAGCGAAGTAAAACTGGAAGCTTGCCGGGAACAACTCATTTGCCTCATGTACGCAAGCCCGGCGAAATACGCGCCATACAGCAACCTTATATCTGCTCAATTAAGCAGGTGTGTAGAAATATTCTTGTAAATATATCAACATGATCATCATTATCAGCATTTCAGTCCATAAATGTATAGTAAGTGGCTGCTCATGACCTGTTCACAGGCTTAGCATGTTGGTTCCCGTCTAGTTTAAGTGCAGTAGATATTGCTCACAAGTTCTTGAGCAGCTTGTAGCGTGGGACGTACCTATTGCACTACAATGAAGCACAACAAATGATTTTTTTTGTGTTCCATCATAGCAATAATCCTTAAAAGACAAGAAACACCAAAGACTAAACTGTGTACTCGTATCTCCTGCTACCAGCATCACTCTCCGCACCATAGAATTTCGCTTAAACTACTATAACTACATGTATTTCATTACCTTAATACACATTTCATTTCTAATATCAGATTTACAAAATAGTAAATTATGTTTCTACAAAATACACATATTACTTTCATGAACACAAAAGCGTTTTCAATTGGTAGAGAGCTCAACGAGCTGCGCAGACCGGTGTCGGATAACCCCGAAATATTGCGGTTCTTCCGGTACATGCGCGCGGCGCGGCGCGGGCAGGAGGGCGCGGACTGCACGCGCGCGCACCCCGCCTGCGCCGCCAGCACGGCGCCGCAGCACACCATGATCGCTGCCTACCACGACATTAACAAACTCGTACAAGCTCGGAAACTTAAAACGTAAGAGGTAAACGAATGTAATGTTCAATAACGCCCTCATGCTGGAACCATCCGCTTAAACCAATGACGTAACTGTATCTTATATGTGTTTTACATTGTCACATTTTATATACAATATTTATCACTTAACCCATTTTATATATTCCACAACAGTAGTTCCTGATTCTGTATGATGTAATAAGCACAGTAATTCCTATTAATTATCCACAGCAATGACCGCGTTCAAATGAGTCCTAGTCCCAGTTATGAGCGCAGAAATTTAATAGATAATAATTATAACTAGAATATGATCATACTATATATAAAATGCGGTGAGAGCAGAGCTATAAGAGCAGTGGTAGCCTAGTAAGAGCAGTGGTAGCCTAGTGGTTAAGAATTCAGTCTCTCATTCCGGAGGTCCTGGGTTCAAATCCATGGCGCGCACCTCTTTATAAAAGTGCGTTTTAAGTTTAAATATCA
>DWME01007237.1:0-12811 GCA_018244795.1 Parelbella ahira ahira
AATAGGCAGATGGGCCACCTGCTGGTAAGTGATGACCGTCGTATATGGACATTTGCAACAATTGAGAAGTGGCCGATGCTTTACCGGCTTTGAAGGAGATCTGTCTTTGCGCTTTTCATTAGAAACATTTATATATTTCTATATGCAACATGATGTCATAATTCAAAACAAGGGTGAATAGGCTCTTACTAGGCATGCGTGCTCCGTCTTAGTGCGCATTAGCGCTTTCCATCAGGCGGAATAGAAGCCAAATGATAACCTATCATATGATAAAAAAATTATTAATTAGTAATTTAATAAAGGTTGGGTTCTAATTGAGTATTTATTTTAATAATTTGTCTGCTTTCAGTTACAGCAAGTAAACCGAATCGCGATAGTTGAATTCGTTTGAATTGAACGCGGAATACTGTACGCTCGTTAAAGAATATAAAGTTATAATTCGAAATCGTTCTATATTTCACTCAAAGCTGCAAAGCAAAATGTAACAATATTTAAATCAAATGTATGTGTACCGTGGTGTAAATATGGAAACATAAAGAACCTCTCAGTCTCCATTATTTTATAGTTTTGCAACTTGAATTGTCCAGAACAAAAATATGTCATTAACGTTTCATTTTCATTACTCAATATGTTTAATATTTACGAGTGCAATATTCATTCCTACATTCATTTATTCATTTGTTTCCAGCGACACACATATCAAAACCACATCGTAACCTCTGTCACCAAATCTTTCACAGCACAATGTCAGGCAGCAGATTAGCAGTGCAGCGAATTTGGAAAATACACATATCTTTACACCTTGTCCTTTACAGCGTAGGCAGGAGCTAGGAGTGCCAAATATCTCTATCCTTGCAGACGTGCCTGTTGTAAAATATCTTTAAAATTATACGCTTAATGAAAATCAAAACGGATTATAGAAAAAGGGATTGTGTCCGAAGCCTAACTGTGTCGTGATAGCGCCAGCCGCAAGTTCACGACGGCGCCTTATTAAATGAATATCATTATTGTTATTATTGAAAAACACAGAACGACCATTGACACTCGCGGTGAGTTATTATATTATCTGCGATATATAATAATTGTGCGCACGCTTTCAATGCAGTATTGAACATACAGGAAACAGAGTTATAAGACATTTTATTTTTACATTAAAATTTTTATTTGTTATAAATTTAAAGTTTTCCTATTTGCGCTCTTACCTTAAATGGCGTAGGCTTAATCCTTAGATATATATAATGCCAGGAGTACAGTAGTTTGTTGCGGAAGTATTACTCAGCAGATTTATTTCCGCATATGCAACAGTAACGTTTGCTTTGCCATAATGCACTATGAGGGTGTGAGATAGATATGTTACGAAGTATTCAAATTTAACCCTTAGGTATTATTATTATATCATCGCGCCTGGTCTTTTATGAGCTAGGCAAATACCGCTGAATGCAAAATAAATTTTATCCGTACAGACCTAACGTGTTCCTTCATTCTGTACACATGTATGTATATAGATACATCCTAACTTAATTCGCAGTAGTAGCAAAGCATACGTGACGTACTTCTTGTCTAATTTTTATGTATATCTGGAACTAGTTACTATGAATGGTCTACAGAATATCTGGTGAACAGCGTATCCATTTGCCGTATGCACATAATATTAATCTTCACGTAGAAATTTTATACGGAGAATTTCTTTAATTGAATTTGCGGTTGAAATATTGTACTAATAAGCATTAACGACCGTTGGAACCCTCTTACGTGTATCGGATATCGATTAAATATATTTTATGTTCAACTAAACTACAGATACACAAACACACTGATAGTTTATCTCAAGAATTATTTTAACAATTTACTAAAATGTTGATATTGCTAAACGGTCGCAATTTTTGCTATTAATTTTGTCTGACACACGGAGTTTTACATTGGCGCGCTTGCGTTATATAGGCACAAATGTTACATCTACATTTGAATGTGGAAGAGTCATGGCAGATCTGTAAGGATAGAAAGGTATGGCTATACGTGCTCTCTGCCTACCCTCTAAGGGATCTGGTGTGGCTATGCTAATATAAAATAAATTATCGAATTCGAAATGATGTGTTCCGAAATATAGCCAGAGTTATATAATATCATACACCTACCTAATCCTGAGTGGAGATCGACGTCACTCTCTTCAACTGAGCTGTAAGAGTTACCAATTGTTCCGGTATGTCAATACCTTAATATTGGTATAAAAAACTGTAACTGACTACCCTCGTTACAGGTGTGATGTAGCGCTTACGTTTTTGGCACAAAAATTCTGTACTACTAAAACATGAAGTAATTTTATTTTAACCAATAAGGAAGTCAGATATTTTATAGACCATAAATAGTAGTAAATTCCAGATGTATCTTGAGTGGCTGGAATGCGTCACAGATTTCTTAAGTTACGAATATGGAGTGCTTGTAGGAGAAAAGATATTCGCCATTCGGTGTCATTCTCTGCCTACACCATAAAAAACGTAGCCTAGGGATGTAATGGTAACAACTTTTTAAAGATTAATACCGATTTTGATTTCATTTGGTTCTCTCTATTTTTAAGGCCCGTGTGTATCACCTTAAGACATCAGGTGCTGGTAATGGTTATATTTGAGAAACGAACTCAAGTATCACTTTCGATAAGAATTCCAACAAAAATTGCCATTCGAAATGTGTATGTTAATCGTTATCACCGTGCAATAGGGTCGAATGTCGATTAATACTCCATTTTATTGAACGGCAAGTTTATGAAGAGATATTTTTGTTAGCGAAGCACTATCTTTTATTAGTGTACAGATGGCTCTCGTTATAATGGCAATTAGCGTAATGGTTTGTACTTTGATCGGGTAATGAAATTAAGACCATTTTATTGAAATTGTTAATTTATATCGTGTGCATTACTTTTAATGGATACTCCTTCGACTTATCATAGAGAAGTATTTGTCATTATTTTAATGCATTACCCGTCTATACATGTATACAAGTCTTTACAAAATTATGTCCATTTTGAGACTAAATATTAATCCGTGAACAAAAATATAGTCACGAAACCTGCACACTTTTCAGTCTTTCAGAATATTATGATAATATTCTCCAAGGTGTAGGTATAGAGTCTGCCACTCTACAATTTCCCGGCGTGGCTTTTTCGTCCTGAAAACATAAACTAAATTTCTTATAGTGGAATGCTTAAAGGGTTAATGATGATGATGATGATGACGATAACGTATTACATTACCATAATTATATTTCCCTTAGATTTGCCAGCTGTAAATGGTTTTACAGAAACTTCTGTTTAACAAGTCATATCTTCTAAATTACACAAAGCGTATAATTTATGAATTAACATTATTATATTAGTATCATGGAAACACACCAGCTGACTTACGGGGTATTCAAACAGGACTGCATATCAAGTATCTAACTATAATTTAAAAAAAAATATGAATTTACTTATTTCGATAAATTTTGACCACGTCCCAAACTTTCATCATCTACTTAAGGTAAGCAGATAAAAAAATCTGTTCGGCATTAAGTTCGACCTTTGTTACAATGTTGGCTCAATGAATAATTTAAATCAATATAATTAAATTTAGTCGTTAGATAGACAATAAAAATTTATATGAAATTATGTGAATAATTAAATACCACATAAACCTAATTAACAAAGTAAACTGCCATTTTACAGCTAGAATTGACTAACAATGTTGATATAAGAATAAATAGTTACTACCGGTTAGTCCTTACCATTGTATTAATTAATTAAGCTAATCAACATAATAAAAATTCTTCCTTAAAACGCTTAATATTAATTAAACCCCTCTCAACGGTTACAATGGAATTTTTCATGAAATAGAACCAAATTGATGGGGTACTTAATCCTACATGCATATCGTCCTATAGCTTTGTAAGGTTCAGTTTTATAAATTGGCTTGACTCGAGGAAGGGATGGTCCGATATCTTGCACGAGCAGATAAGGATTGCTTATCTGAAGCAGAGTTTTGCTCGCTGTGAAATGATATTATGTAGAGCCTGTAGTCGTTGACGTTCCACTTAACTGTAGGTAATCCACACACGATACAGTTTATTTAAATACGATTGCAGTAAAAATAACTAAAATAATAATTCTGAAATGGACTTACTATAACATTAAACTACAATGTTTATAATTATCAGTTTAAAAATAAATCAATATTAATATTATAAAATTTGGAAGAGCCTGCACTATGATGGTCAAGTGATAGTCGACATATATACGAATGTACTTATTTATACAAAGAGACATAGTAGAAATGCTCATGCTTATCACCCACATATTTTTCCTGGGTGGGAATCGAATGCACACCCGTAGCACATGAACCACGGTCATTACCCATGCGACTGACCACCATTATTACTTCCATTGCAACGTAACTGCAATAATAAAAAGCAAAATCATGTTGGCTATACGAAATCGTTTTTATTATTGTAAGAGCAGTCATGTAAACCCTGCTTTATAAATCGACTTGGCTCCAGTAAGGGAAGGCGCAATATATCGCACGAGTGATAAGACGCTGTTATCCGAAATGTTTTGTTTTGACAAGATTAAACGTCTTGTTCCTCAGTTACGTACACCTGGAATAAAAGAGGAAAAAGTTTACATTAAAGTTCATTCAGTTCAAATCTATTTACAGTTACTATTTATATAATATATATTATGTTTATCTATCAATTAAGTTTAATTGGAATTTCACTTTATATGTCCAAAGACTCGCCAGACTGGAATAATGTAATTGATAAAAGAGCGATTTATACATAATAGCATTATATCACAGATTTAAGTTTAAAAACGAAATACAAAAGACAAAATAATTAATTGAAATTCATTCATTGATTGCGAATCGCAATGTTTTAAGTTCAAGCAATATCATCATTTAAAGGTATAGGACAATGTCATTTCGAGTTCAAATTGCAGAGTGCCGACCAACGAAACAAATGACTGAACAGATTTGATTTAACAGTTACAAATGATCATGGCAATATGTTGGACAGGTTCAACACACGTTTGCTGTTCGCGAACACAAATGAACTTGACGTACGGGTTTTTAAAAACCCGCTAATGTCCTTGCGCTTTTAAATACTTCGTCAGCAAGTTTCATTTAAATATTTATCTTTAAGTATTTCCAGCATCTCTTCACGATCGTTCGAACAGTTAAAAGTACTCAATGTCTCCGCTATCGACGCCATACAATGAGATGCGGTACATTCCCGCGACGTTCCATTGACCAGTAAGGATAGTATCAGGGTTCGATTCCCTGAATGGGTTGTTCCATTCATCGTGCGCCCAGTGAAACAGTGGCTCTGTGTCCGCCATCTCTTCGTTTTGTGTTTCATGGGCTTGGGCTAATATAAGAGAGGAAAGCGATTTCGAATTTTCCAAAAATCTTATTAGACTGGTAACAAATAAATGATTACTAAGTAGATTTTCATTTATGATATTTATAATACCTTTTGTATTGTATTGTAAAATGAGTAAAAAATAAAATGAGTGCTCGAGCTGATTCATAGTGGCAACATTTTTTTTAAATAATACATATTTTCACAATAATACTACAGCAGCTAGAGTCGGTTTATACATTGAGTGATTACGTCATAACCGCCTCATGAAAAAGGCTGAAATTTACTGTGGCAATTGAACCAATAAATATGTAAAAACAAACATCAAGAAAGTTCACTTTTTTATTCATTATTGTTAAGTTGAACGGCTGGGGCGGGTGGCGATTTACAAAATATGTATAAAAATTATATGCCATTTGCCGTGCTTCACGATCAGTAACTTTGACGGATGTTTTACAACTCGTTTTAAGATGTATATGTCATGTGTACCTATTTTATAGCAGACATGACAACTAAAGACAAGTATTCATGGCGCTGTGTGCGATTGACTGACAGTAACTGACGCCACTCGTGTATGTTTACCGGAGGAGGTTTCTCTGCTTAGTTGAAGACCTGTAGTAACGTAATATTTGGTGATACACCAGAAGCATTGTGTAGTGAAATTGCTTTGAAACTGTACACTTGAAGCCAATCGGCTTATCGACTTTATGGTGCTGGACATAAAGTTGCAATTGCATTGTCCCGAATGACAATATATTTGCAAAAGGATTTCGTTACTGCAAAGACAACTAAAGTATAAAACTTAATATTTTTGTGAAACATTGTAATTTTAACGCTATTTAGTCGCTTGTAAAGTTCTGTATTGCTTGTCATAAGACTTACAGCTTTACACCTACACTTGACCTAACAATCTACAATGCCTATGTACGGCGCTATAAATCTATATTTTAATGCTTTCGTTACTATGACACCAATACTTACGAGATATAAAGACCGTCTGGTTTTAGGGTAATGCCGAGTTATCGCTCTTCCTTTAGCAACTTTATGGAATTACCATACGCTCTACATATCAATCACTACATGATTTTAGAGTGAGAAAGTCGCAGGTTAGGTTTCCGCTGTGTATTAGATAGTTACGTGTGGGTATAATTTGCTGGATTTCCCTGTTGGTTTAGTACTAATAATGGTGTTCATTGTTTGGTTCCTACGCTGAGCCCCGGGAATTGGGCTTATATTTTCACTAAGTACCTACTTAGAATTAATTGGTCCAACAAACATGATAACAAAACCTGGATATCGCAAATTTCTCCTAATGTCTTCTAATTTGTGTGAAGTCTACCAACCTTTACTTCACTAGTGCGACAGACTATTGCTATAACCCTTCTCGTTCTGAGATGAGACCCGCCTCCAACAGTGGAATGATAAAAGAGTTGATGATGATGCCGTTTCCAGCGTCTGATTACCATAGCAATAAATAATTTTGAAAGCTTCACTTTTGGCGGCTTATTTTACATTACGATACTATAATTTCATCTTAGCAAAATCAATCAAGTACCAATTACAGTATTTATAATCTCTGATAATAAATCTCCAGTTTAACATACTTCATAGTTACCATAATCACTGTGTTATTTTAAACCATGTCATCGAGATTGTCGATATCCTTGGTAATAATTAAATGGATATGACGTCACTATATATTTGACTGAGTGTGTAAAGGAGTATGACGTCATTATGTATTTCATAATGTAGAGTTGATCACAATATGGTGTAATAAGGATGGAAGTCCAAAGAACAAAACGCGAACAGTGGAATGATGTTTAGCACATTAATGCCTAACTATTGAAAACCCTATTGAGACAGGGACTAATACAATTCACTAAAATATCTATTGAATAGTTGTTCATACCTATTATTACCATTTTGAGAGATATAATGATTCAACACATGGCCACCCGTGATCACTTAACATTACACTCTAACCGTTCGTTTTGTCGAAGATCAAGACTTTTTCTTCGCCCCAAAGAAATAAAGTTTGAACATACTCCACTAATCTAATTTAATAATGAGTGGTGGATATATTTACAATCAATTTGTTATCACGATGCCAATTAGTTGCCTTTACTTACTCTTTATATTAGAGTTGATGATGATAAATGTGTAGCATGTATTCTCTTACAAATATTCAGAATAAAGTCGAAGAATATAAATATATAATTCATCATTGTCATCACGTCAGCCTCTTCTTTTCCACTTCTGGATCTAGGCCGTTCCCGTTGCCAATAAATGTATAATTGTATGATCTTAATAAGAGCGGTTGTGTTAGTAGATTATTAATCTTTGCCAAGTTGTAAATGAGCAACAAAGTTTGATGGACATTAAGGTCGACACAAAATAGCTCAAAGGGCCATCACACTTTAACGCACCGCGGGGAACTAAATGTAAACACTATAAACATAATGTATTGACTTTAAAATAAAATGAACGAGACAAGTATTAAATAATATTTATGCAGCAATATCCCTATATTTATTATACCAATTCGCTATTTACCATACTAATTCGCCGCTATCGATTTTAAGATTATATTAAAACGATAAATCGTAATCATTAAATATAAAGCTTTAAGTGAGGGTGTTTGAAAATTTTGTTATAAATATTTTACTTGACAACACATAATATTCCAAGCAAATTGATAAAGTAATTAGTTTTAAGCGCATGGTACCTACTAGGTTTTATATTTTTAAAAAGTGTCTATCGTAAATTTATTTTATATGATCATAGTTTTAATGGTTTTAATATCAGCTTCGCATTGCGTCATCTATGGTAGGTTAATAGCACGCATCTTCGGTTAAAAGAAAAACATGCGTTTTTGATAACAAAATATCCGAAACGTGGGAGTGTATTACACTTCTCTGCCTACCCCTTTGGGGATTACAGGCTTGATGTTACCGTACCGGATAACGTGTAAAAAGCTTTTTATGAGGTACGTTTATAGTGGTATGATACGGGATTTTTCAAGAAGGCCAGAAAAATATTTTTTTTATAGCTGGCTACCCTTCGATGACTCTTCTGATATAGTTAATGTCCATTGACAACGGTAATTATTTACCACCAGAGGTTGGTCTGATTATTACATTTTTAACGTAGATACGTATGTACGTAAATACGTAGGGTATTTAAACGTACCGTAACGTATTTAAATTAATAAGATTCAGTTATTTGGCATTCGGTGCTCTTTGTCTATTCCGTAAGAGACAATAATAATAATAATAAAATTTATAACAGAATCACTGCAGCGAGTCAAAAGACAGATAGGGCCATAAAAGTTTTTCAAAAAAATTTTTCAAAGCTACTAGGTCTAGAGGTTGAGCTAAAACACTAGATCTTAAGATATCAGAATATCACGATACGCTCAACGATCACCACTCCTACGAGTATCTTTCAAGTTCAGATCTACATGGAGTTACGATATAATGGATGTCGCGTTTAATTTAGTTTAAAAAGACCTTTATTAGATTGTCTTTTAATTATTTTCAAAATAGAATACCTATAATAAAATTTGTAACTGAACAATTTTATGATTAACTAGTTGATGTCTGTGGTTTTGTTCGCCCTTACAAATCAATAAGTAATTCACTGTAATTTATGATCACGCTAAATTAAGCGAAAGTGTAGTCTAATGTACTGTCCTTTTAAATGTTTCATTAGGAAGTCCTAACTGAGAACGCGGAATGCACCTGTAATTGTCGTGAATACCTTCCCATTTGTGCCAAGATATAAGGTAGCTATGAGATTGAGAATACTCTTGGTCCGTTAATAAATAAAAATAAACATAATGAAACAAATTTTTTTCCGAATTAATTCAACAATTTTTTGTATGGAGAGCTAACAAGCATAAATTTCAAACACTATTTGGGTTAGTTTTTTGTAGACAATACTAAGAACTCCGTTTTTTATAGAGAATTATTTTATTTACACAATTTTATGATGTCTATTTTCATGTATTATATTATGTATATATTTTAATGTCAATTATGTAAGCAATATTGTATTTTAGTTAAATATCTAACAGCATATTTTCTCTTTTTTTAAATGTACTATGACAATGAATTAAACGTAGGATGTCCCGTAATATTAATCTGGAATTAATGAAACTATATGTAAGTATAAAGTAGGTACTATATAAACTACATATATGTAAATGATCAAGTTTCGTAATAATTATGTCACGAATCGAGTTCTAATACAGAAAGGAAATAGTAGCAACATTAAACTCATTAAGAAGCAAGGAATTTATAACACAAAAACGAAAAAGTGATTGAAATAAATCTTCATTTAAATAGATGATTAATATAATCGGGAGAATATATGCTAATAAGAATAAATATATCTGCCCAGAATCTATGTATCGAACGGCCGATATCTATAATACACCTTATCCGAATATTATGTCTTCTAGTCCACACACGTATTAGAGACGGGTCAGCCCACGCTGAGAAAGGGCAAAGATGGGCGACTGTTCCTCACACGCTGTCCTTACGGATACATATACGATATATATAAATTCTGTCGATAAACATAAATCTATGTTAGATTACACTGAATAATATCTTAGATACCGCATTGTCTTATATTACGAAGGCTTTGATTGTGACGCGATATGTGTAAATGAACATATCGAATTCAGATGACAGCATGAACGACATGCGTTAACGATGCCTCAAGATATCTCCTCGAAGAAACATCCAACGATCAAATCAAACTAGCATCAACGTTCCTCCTGGGACCTAATAATAGAAAGGCGTGAATGTCCAAAATATCAAGGATACAATTAAAACTAAAGGTCACTTCAGCATGTGCTGAGCCTCATACAACCCATTTCCCGCTTATCACTCAAACGTCAACGTTGCCTAACAACACATCAACACCTCTAACAGTTGTTAGCAGAAAATGTATTTCAACAAAGCAAACATTGATATGACACGATGCCAACAATCAAATGAGTATTGTTACGTTATGCTGTTATGTTCAATTTGTTATTTCGAAAACTATACGGGCTTTCTACATCGTTGCCGGGGATGTTGTACAAGATCGATAACATAAATTCTTCTTAAATATGTGTAAAGATTTTAATGGATATAGACAAGGCGAAAGGTATTTTATTAATCCGTAGGTTGTGGAAATCCTTATTCTCTCTCTACTCGCTATATCTACGGGAAATGGTGTTAAAATATAAGTATATCTATGTATCTGTGTTTTGAGTGAATGGTTTGATATCCCACTAACGCCCCTCGTAGTACTGGGAATCTACTTATAGCTGCCATTTACGAGAGGCAGGTGATATCCCAGCCCGTATTCTGGTCCCAAATTACAACTAGAGACCTATCAGTGAATGTAAGAGCTCATAACGAACTCTATGGAATGGCTAAACCAAATGACAAACAATAATAAACACGCGACAATTTCATTATTTTAGTTATATTTATGTAAATCACAAGCATATTTATATATTTCCCTCAAAGCACGATCCAGTTATAATTAACATTGACTTATTGGAACAAGTTATTTATAATTATTACAGATCGCGGCAGGGCGCTCAGTCCTTCATAAATATACAATGGCGTACCAAATTGGATTAGTGGCACTTACATCGTGAATCATCTCTATAAACACGAATTACTCATAGTGAATCTGAAATAATAATCGCGAGTGCCTACTCAAATTATACAAATCAAACACCACCCACAGTACAAGCTGTTATGTAAAATGCACATCTGTTGTTTCTTTAGAAAGATTTGCCAAGGTTAGTATCTCGCATCATATTATACACTTAGGAATCCTATAATACACTAGTGGATTGTACGTTGCACTGGATCGGAAGTATCATTATTAATGTTGACCTAATAAATAACTTGCAAAAGGTTTTATTTTGTTATTGTTATTTCATCTGGTTAGGTCTCTAGCGGTGTAGGTTACGAGTGACAAATATCTTTATTTATACAAATTTGCCCTGATTCTTCTTACATTCATTGTTCTTTTCATGCTTACTCACCGTTTTAGAAATTTGTGACCGGAATGTAATTCTGACATAAAAATAATCCAATAATGCTATACATGCTTCAACGAAAAGCAGACTTTAAGAAAGCAAATGATATCAAAAGTGTCGTGGGGAAATAAAAGTTTATGTTAAGTTACTAGAGATCATAGTGGATGACTGATGACAGTCAACACGAGAGACGAACGAAGATTGTCAGGAGTTTACTTGGTGGTACCTAAATCTAGGTTCGTAAATGCGTACGTAACAATCTTCTTTTTTTTCAGCGCCAGCAAGTATGCAGACTGGTCACCTGATGGTCGTCTAAGGACACGTGCAATACTCGAGGCGTAGCCAATGCTTTGCCGGCTTTGAAGGAGAGCTCTTTTCGCGCTTCTCTTGAAGACCCCATATCATAGCGCTCCGGGAATACCAAAGAGGTATTCCATACATATACTTTTTAAAAGTACATGCAAATTTCATGAAAATTGTCAAATAACTTACATTATAAAAAAAACAGTACAGTCATCAGTCTTCACCATGGACCTTTTTATTGTCACACTGTTGGATATGGGTCTGTACTGAGGGTGAAAAAATAAAACTTATAATCAACCCATTTACCATTCCACTGTTGGAAATTGTGTTTCCTCTCACAATGAGAAGAATGATCAAGATGAGTAAGATTAAGAATTAACAAACAACAATAACATTATGGAGCACGATGTTGTGTGCAGATTCGCTAAACGATGCTTTCTTTCATTTTTACAGCAAAGGATAAACACTCGTAAAACGTATTTTTTTTGCAACGAAAGAGGTGTACCAGAGTTTAAATCCACTATCCCTGGAAAGGGAGGCTGAATTCTAAGTAAGTAACATATCACCACTTGTTATACATGAAACTACAAAATTACCTTGATTATTCAAGGTTCTGCCATATATTTCATGAAAGTATTATATCAAATAAATGATTTATTGGATTTGTCGTTCCTTTATATACTCTTCATGATGTAACATCTTTAGTGTTTCGTACTTATTAACAAATTAATATCTACATATATTCGTTTAGCTCTATCTAAATGCATCTCCAATGAATCTCCCACACGATATGTCTGAGTAAACAATATAATCCAACACATGAAACTGATTGTTCAATGATTGATCCGTCTGATTTCATTTGCAGCGGAGGTCACGGGACCGTGGGAGCTGGGCGCGATGTACCCACTTTGCTCGACCTTCGGATATTGGCTGGTGTAAATTGAACTCAGCTACACTCATTTGTAATTTTGTTATGTTGCATATCTAACTGTGTAAGTATATATGTATATCGGAGCTAACCACGACTAGCAATCTTATACATATTAGTTCCATGTCAGACATCATTATTATGTA
>DWME01007238.1:0-12810 GCA_018244795.1 Parelbella ahira ahira
TGTCATGACCTACGGAGCCGAGACGTGGACACTGACGGTGCGACTGGTCCACCGATTTAAAGTCGCTCAGCGAGCTACTTACGATTATACGCGCTAATCTTTAAAACTACTAGATATATTTGAAAAATACTAATTTTATATATGTCGTATAATGTCAGATTGGAAGTGTTTTCAACACCCTTGTAAAACATTGAGGGCGAGTATGTGAGTAATCGAGCAAAGAGAAACAGCGAGTACACAATCACTTTTTATTAAAGCCTGACAGATTAGCCTGTCTATAGAGAACACTAACACACTAGGCAAACGAAACGTGTAACAGTTCCTAGAGTGGAGGATCCGCTACCTTCGACGCGACGCCGGCAGGCTAGAAAGTCTCTCTTCATACAACGTCTCCCCACCAGCTAGACTCTCTTGTAGCATGAATTTAGCCAAATATTGACATTGCGATAGTACTGCCAGCTACAGTGCTGCGTTTCGTTTAACATCCGTACTAATAACGGTCTCCGGCTATCGTTTAACGTCCATACTAATGACTATGACCACATACCTATCTGTTGAAACAAGCCACAATAATGCATAATTATTACAAGTGAAGCCGTGATATAGGTACTAGCATTATTGTAAGACATAGCATGTTAATACTTATGACCGAAAGTGATTTCATATTGAAGTTAATTTTCGAAAGATAAATTTCGCCTTTTACAGTATGTTATTTAGACGCATAGATTATAAAAGGTAACGGACAATAAAAACAATTCAACACTGCTCGAGTCTATGCGTTATCTATGACCAGCACCGAGATGTCCATACACTTCTTGTTTTCATAGTGAACACCTTTTCATACACGTCAGGCGATTTTAAAGGAATTCTATAAATGATACGAACGACATGTACGTATGAGACAATTTCTTTTCACTTAAAATGATTTTTTTAAGTTCTTATTTTATTTACCAATCCTTGCAGTAATGTTTAAAAACATTCAAATACAAATATTTTATTGCAATAAAAATATGGGTATGACTCTCTTCTCAGTCGTGTACCTACTTCATTTTCGAAGAGCGTGCCCGTCCTGAAAAGATTTGCAACGGGAGCTGACGAGGTATACGAAGGTTTTAAAATTGAAATGCGTCCATCATGTTTGGCTAAAATCAAAACAACATATTCAGTTTTCAAGTTCCTATTTTAAATATACAGACATGGATTTTAATACAGTGACGGATATATTATGTATTTAATAAGAGAAGGCCGTAGAACATGTACACGGTTCGCTTCTGAAAGAGCATGCGCCACATTTATTTCTGCCTTGAAGTAGTCGGTGCTGGATCTGTACAGGCGACCATTTCGGGACACTGGGAGTAACCCATCTGTGACCAACTTGAAATAGAACATATTACACTAACTGCACTCATGCTATCTTCACTAATTTGGCTAATAGTCCATATCCCCGCAGTCTTGTTACCGACTTAACACTAACAGTTATAAATTAGTTAATATTATTAACAACTAAGTACTAACTAGACTGAATGACACATTATTGCTGTTCGCGGTAGGTTGCAAGTGACTATGAGTCGGTACACTCTTCATTTGATTGATTGACATTCTTGATTTGTTTCAAAAATTCTAATTCCAATAATCAAATACGCAACTCCATACTGGGATCACCTCAGACGGGAGCGACATTCCCAAGAATACACTGTCAAGTTATCCCAAGCATGTTCTGTTCGGACAGGGAGGAGCTGATCCAGTGGTGCTGGCAGCGGGACGCAGCGGCGCGGCCCAGCGCCGAGCGGCTGGCGGCGGCGCTGGCGGACGCACCGCGGCTATTGGCGCCCTGCCTCGACGTGCCGCTGGACGCGCTGCCGCTGGACTGCGAGCCGCCCTGGCGGCTGCCGCCTGACCGCGCCGAGGTGACGTTCAGCGCTCGTCCTCTCATGCCCCTCGCCCGCGGCACTATCGAGCTCCACCTTCTAACCGTCGGTCCGTTGTTGCAGGCGCGTTGGGTATCGTGGGCCGCGCCCGCCTCGGCCGCCACCGACACCACGTATCTGAGCGACGGACCGCGTGACTGCGACCACTTCTTGCCCTGAAGCCGCCGCGTCGCACCCCCTATACTGAAACATTCCCAATTCTTCTAGTCAATTTCTAGCAGCCTTGTTCAGTTCGCGTTGTATAGTAGACTTTTGTAGTTTATTCAAAAGTTTACGTAGGAATTTTGAATATCATTTCGTTATAACACCACGCCTGTAAACCCCGAAGAAGTAGTTAGAGATGTGAAGTGCATTCCCACGTTTCCCTATGTTTATTCACGTCCCATCATGTAATAGGCGCTGAGCCTATTGCTATACATCGAACAGAAATCCAGATTCCGAGTCACTACTAGTAATTTCAAGTTAGAAATACCCAATACTCCCGACACGCGAGTCAAATTCAGGACCTTTTTGTTAGCAGCTGCGCTTGCAACCTCTCGATCAACGAGATAATCAATTTGTAATAGTAAATTACTGATTAATTAGATTATGTGGTCTATTAAGGCAGGGCATTATTTTTTAAATCACTTTTTACATAGTAACCCTACTTGATTAGTCATAAGACAAAATAAGTTTTGTTTTTAAGTGTAAAAACTGCAAGCTATCTCACTTATACCTTAGCTTTAACCAACGACTTCGTCGCATCGCATGTCGTCTGCTTTGGGAAGCATTTTGAATTTTTTAGGGTACTTTATTTGCATTTCGCCGCCGCCCTGAGTTATGTCATTATAATACATGCCATCGTAATGGTTATATTGTAATTGGACCTTTGTTACCTAATAAAGATAATATACCCATAGCTCGCGTCTATCAAGGAACACATTATGTTAACAATAATCGCCCTTTGTTTATAAGAGTTGTAATTAGAGTTAAGTTCTTTTAATAAAGTCAGTTTGATACTGCTTGTGGGTAACTCAGCACATATCTCATATTTACTAGTTTATTTATACTCTATAGTCTATAATTATATTTACACATAACAAATTATTTATTTTATGATATTTATTATACTTATCTTTATGTCCACATGCACTCACACATACACACATCATTCAGAACAGCAACACACAAAAACTATATAATTAATAAAATTGACAGTCATCGCCGCGTAAAACGCGGAGTTAAGAATAGTCCCGTTATTGGACAAATTCAAGTAATTGACGCGCCGGCGGCGCGTACGCGTACGCCCGGTAGTCAGTCGAAAATTTACTCTCGATAGATTTTTACGCTACTCGCTTACGCACCGCATTCTTGTTAAAGTTAATTCTTTCTCTCGTTAACTTCAGTATTTGTGAACTGTCGCTTTATTTCTTCCTTCTGTACTTTGTAGTGTTTGTGTTCTACGCAATAAACTGTGTGCGTCGCAATAAGACTTTTCTTAACCATCTGCTTGCATAATTGCTCAGAGACTTAATTCTCGCACAATAGACGCGCTACACTGCTCCTCAAGCAGAACACACATATTTGTCTTTTTTCAAAAGGCTCCTGCCCTCGCCCACAACCTAACTCCTGCCACAATAAATAGACATAGTAAATATACATAGATTTGTTCGGTCTTGACTGCCTCGTTTGTCGAGTGGTTGCAAGCGCGACTATCGATCGGGAGGTCCTGGGTTCACGTCACGGGAAGGGTACTATTGGATTTTGCTAATTTAGAATTTCTAGTAGTGACTCGGAGTCTGGATCTGAGTCCGTACATGGCAATAAGCTTACCACCAATGGGACGTAAACGTAACTAGTGAACCGTGGGAGTGTACTACAAGTCAGCAATGCTGACCTCAGTATTTTTAAAAACAATACGGTCCACAACTCTCTGTTATATCGTATCCATATTATTAGACAATATCGATATTTCGATATATCAGTATTCTTACCCAAAGGCGCGATTACCTTAGAAATTGTAAGAATATTTGAACAAATTTAAGTATTTGAATCATAATATAATATTATGTCGGAGACGGTCAGTAGTCTACCGACGGATAAACCCTTCGCCACTTTGGTTCGAGCCGCCGATCAAGTGAAGTGATCATCACGGAACTGTCCCACGTTTCACTGTCCTTAAAATTAATTGTTGTACTGTGTAACTATTTTGTTATAAAATAATAGAAGAGAAGAACTATCCCCTTTTATTGCACAATTTCCCTCGTCTCCCTCCCTCGATGGGTCTCAAGACAATCCGGACCTGCCTCCGACATATAGATAATTAATTATAAAAAAAATATTAAAAAAATTAGATAGAGAAGAAGTACAGAAAGCTAAAATTTATGTGTAATATGTATTACAAATACCTTAAATTGAATTAAATAAACCCTTTATTATTTACGTTCCCATTGTCAATGTCAGACATGAGACGTCAATAAGACGTCAATAAATAATAATGTCAGACATGAAACGTCAATAAGTAATTGTGGTCACTAAGTAGCACAGAGGAAAGATTTATTTAAGCGTAGTCTTTGACATTACAACCTAGACAACAGTCAAACTGATTTTTTTATGATTTCCGATCGAATTTTGTTCGCTACTGGGCCACCAGTATTATCAAATCGATTCATAAGGAGTGTTACAGATTTGAAATAAAAATGGGCAGAGTTACCATATGTCTTTATTCACAATAGTAATGAATATTCAGAATGGCTGGCGATGGCTTATATCGACGGTACCCCACAAATATTGGCTGTGGCTAGGCGGTGGGGATCGTCAATATGGTAGCTTGGCTCCAATTGGCAGGCACTATGACGTTATATCCGTTATTTATTTATTTATTGCGCCAACAATGTTACGTAACCTACCTACTCCAAACTGACTGGCAAGAAGGAAGATCGCTGACGGCGCTCCAACTATCAATATACACACGCAGCTATATCGCAATATCCAAACTGCTGAATCGTCTCTTATTGTCGCAACAGTTCGCTGATGATGCAGATTACCCCACCTAATGTGACCTCAATTACACTTAATAAAAATACCATGTTCATACCGAGAGGTGTGTTCGGCTGAATTCAGTTCAGTTCAGTCAGTATCATCTTAGTAGTTAGGATAGTAAGAATGTAGTTCCACCATCGAACGGATTCTTACCTAGGTTAGTTAGATTTTAGGCATTAGAATGTAATCAATTCTTAATCTGACATCGATCGGAATTAGACTAGGCCTAATTATAAGTTTATATTGTAATTTTTATTAATTAAATTAGTTGTAGTAAATTTGTTTTTTTTTGGAACGTCTGAGCGCAGTAAACGTAATTGGCGCAGTCGGTAGGATACTCGCGGACCGGTTCGCGTTAGAATAGTATCTCAGAAATCGAAGAACGCGTCGCGAGCCGCTCGGGTGGCTATCCAGCCCCGCTGCCGAGTATCCTGAATCTACGGACCTGCTGCAACTCAGGAGCTACCAGATATTGAAGTACCAGAAGAGAACCAGATGAAAAACCTGTAAGTGCACTTGAATCGCTCTCGTGTTGCTTTCCTTTTATTCCTAAGTAACCTTTACCTTTTTTTCACCCTCGATCCGATAGGGCCCGGCACTCAGAACTTCGTCAGGCTCGCCGTATTGTTAGCGATAATTATAGAAATTTAAATTTTGAGTTAGATAGTTAATTAAACACAAGACAGCAGAATATATTAATCGTTTTAATAACATACGAAATTATATATTTAATTATAATTTGCACTTTCTATAGTTTTACTAAGTAATAATAATATAAATTTTAAGGATCACTTATTAATAACCAGAGCAGCAAATTTTTTTAATTGTACTATGGAGTTTGAAAAAATAACCACCTGGGAGCTTTGGTTAGGTGTGCGACTCTTCGAATTATCTTCAGAGCCGTGCTGACTGGTTGTGGCTCCAGGATAGATTCTGTTATGGATAGAATTGTAACTCTTTTGTGATCGCTTAAGTGGACTATTTCGATATAGGTTTGATTTAGCAACATTGGTTTCAAAAGGAGGCTTCTTAAATCGTTGCACTTCCCGTGGAACCGTAAGGTTTAATTTAGACACTACACACACTAGACACTAAGTTATACTCGGCCATCTTAATTATGATTAATATAAATAATAAGCTTTGTCAGTGGTTTTTAACTTAAATTTCAAGAAAGGGAATTTTTTTGCTTAAATATTAGGTAAAATATTGTGAAACTTCACTGCGGATGTGCTTCAAAAGTAAATTATTGGTAACAATGAATTTGGTATTATAACATTTAAGCGATTGTCTAATCTTGCTTAGCGAAAAGCAAGTTTTGACTGATCTCATGTTTTAAAATTTCGCGTTATTTGTTGTTAAGCCGTTCTGATGTCCCTTTTTCACGATTGTTTGTTGAGCGAATAAATAGGTTGATTTATTATTTTCCATTTTCTATTCACTGATGCGGTTCACATCCGAGTGCTACAATTTAAACAATGCGTTACCTAATCTGTGAAGCTGACAGACCTACTCAGACCTCCGTTACATCTGTTTTAATAATCTTAAAATAACGGCAGGAAATTGTTTCCTCTGCAGGTATAGAGAAGTTAAAGTAGCAAACTGTACGTATTTTTCACACTAGTTGATCTTTGCCAATCCGTATGCAAACAGAATTTTGGAGCATAAGTATGTCAAAAGTGCTACAATATACCCGACTATTCCCTATTAAGGGTAAAATAGTGGGTAGGGTAAGGGTAAACTTTAGTTTTTAAACCCTGCGGTATAGATGACGAAAAGACTCCACGTAGTTTGTCAAATGCTGCCTAGCCTAGCAGAATCCTCCTCTGGACCTCCGTCTATAATTGCTTCTACCTAACTGCTATGTCTGCCCGAGGTATGTTTACTCCAAAACAATTTTGAGAGGATGGCCATGGCAACTGGAATATAAAGAGCAAAATTTCAAATATACGGGTACTTCTCGCTAAGAGAAATCGTTTAATCTGTTTCCGCTAAAATATGGCATAAACTCAGGACTCGAAAAAAGGTTTAAAGTAGCTTATAATCAGTATCGTAATGTCCGTACTTATAAAGTTGATTCTCTCGTCACAGGAGCAGGAAAAATTTGTTGCCGCTATTATCGTTATCAGTGGTCGTTCGTGCGAGTGTCCAGTGGCGTGGCGTAGTGTAGTGCGGCTCGGGACGTGCGCCGGAGTGGGCCTCGGTGGCAGTACCGATGGGAGCGTCTGCGACCGCTACAAGTTCTGTGAGTATCTAATTAAGGTTACTGATAACGACGGACACAACTATGCAGGAAAATCGTACACTTATATAACCTGCGTTTTACAAAACATATATTTTATTTAAAACGTTGGCCTCCTCGTTGGTCGAGTGGGTGCAAGTGCGACTACCGGTTGGGAGGTTTGAGAGAGAGAGTCCGGCTAGAGCTCGCTGAAACGCAATGGGCTTACTCACTTATCCCACAGTGGGACGTAAACGTAACTAGTGTAATATTTAATTATTTATTTATCAAAAAGTTATGACTAACATTGACTGTTTCGTTAGTCGAGTGATTTCGAGCGTGACTGCCGATCGGGTGGTCCTGGGTTCACATCTCGGATTGGGTACTATTTTTCTAAAGTAGAATTTCTAGTAGTGATTTGGAGTCTGGAATTGTGCCCGATATATGGCAATAGGGTCACCGCCTATTTCATGGGACTTAAACGTAACGGGTGAAAAGTGGGAGTGTATTATACTCCTCTGCCTACCTCTTCGGGGATCACAAGCTTGATATTACATATGACTAATATTAGAGGCTAAGCCCAATTCGCTCAAATAAGTTAAATGGTGTTTTAACTCATAATATATTAGTTCGATTATTATTATTTTTATTTACAGACTTATTACACAGTATTATATGTGCGACCTTAATGAACTCATTCAGTGTGCCTATGAATAGGCGGACGCGATCCCTGAGCGGGTTGAGCACGTGCAGCACTCGTGTGAGTGACCCGTCGCGCACCAACTTGCTGCCATCAATTCAAGATCACCCATTGGTGAATCAGAGTTCTCTATTAGGTTCGATATAATGACTATCGAGTCCATTACTCAAACATTGGTAAATAATGAGGCTACGTTCAAACTGACCGTTATTTGGAGTCTAACACTCGCATTGGTGCCCGATGTTCTGCCTGTGAAGGAGCGCTGCAAGCTAGCCAGAAAGCCATAGGGAGTAAATCAATTTTACTTCCTATGGGTTTCGAAGACCTATTAGAGAATAATTAAACTGAAGATTTATACTTTCGCTTGTTCCTATAGGAATGATTAACTAAAATATGCCTACGTGTATATTGCTGCCACACAAGAGGACATAAAAAGGTATTACTGTTTTGACAGTGATATGGAGCACCCTATGAGCCACAGGAAACGAACAGCCTGCTTCACTGGTAGCGAGCCTCGCCCAGCTGTCATTTCTGCTAATGGTAGTCCTAGTTGACTCTACAAAATTTCTTCAACGATGATCATTATAAACACTTTTTATAAAGAGTCGAAAAAAAAAGATGTTAACGCATTATTGTCTATGGATGGTGATGTGGCAACACTGAACCGGGGACGAGTCGTCGCCATTTTCGAACGTTCTTCTTCTTGATGCCACCGCGACCGCGAGTACATGTAATTCCATTAAAATCGAATAAACTATTGTTAAGTCCACTAAAATATAGTTGTGGAACCTATAGCGGTGGTAGGTTCATTTTGACGTGCAAAAAGTGTTCTATTGAACCAATTTTGAATAAATGACATTTGAATTTTGAATTTTTATATGCATCTTTATTCCTCAACACGAACTCTATAAAGATCATTCTCATACTTGTCGTATCATTTTATAAATTGACGATAATCTGTTAGAATATTAAATAACAAATAATAATAATAAGCAATCCCTCTATTTCAAAATTGAAGACACTCAATATTACACAACAGTACCAAGCTCGAAAAAGATAACAAGTCTGAATCAAAACGTAACATAAGTTTGAACTTAAAGCACCCGCGACTTGCGCGAGCTATGGATTATATCGGCAGCCACACGACGGAGATAAGGAAGGAAAACGAACGAGTTCCGCATTAAATCCCACCTACCAACTGTTTAAATGTTCTTGTAATATTCGAACATATTCGTTATGTTCGAATATTACAATTATATATTCGTTATGTTACTAAATAAATAAATAAAAATAATTATTACTAACAGTATTTTGTCGTCCAAATATGCATCACAAACTGGTTACACGTATCTCGTTTATATGGCAGCCAGTTATAGTTGCCAAAGAAGATGTAAAGTTCTAATGTTGCAATTTATTTATTGCAGACATGCACAAAAGCTGATTGTTACATTAGTTTGTCAGAATGCACATGAACCCTGTGAGGGGTTAGCTTATGTTTAGGGAGATTGGGTAATGAACTTACGTAATTACATTGTACATTTCCATGTAATTTTTTGACATTTTATTTTGCATTTTAATTTATTTCTTTTTTTATGTTTGTTCTTTTTTTCATTTGTCATATTTTATTATTGCTGTACTTTTATTTATTATTTTTTGTCTTTTTTTTATGTTGTATGTAACTGCGTGTCACCTAAAATAAACACATTTTCTTTCTTTTCTTTCTATTTTTTAATTGGAATCTTGATAATTGACTGCCTGGTTGGTAGAGTGATGGCAAGCGCGACTGCTGATCGGGAGCGGTCCTGTTCCAATCCCGGCTCGGATTTTCTAACTTGAATTTCCTAACTTATATTATCTAGTAGTGTATCAAAGTCTGGACTTGTGCCCGGTATATGGCAATAGGCTCTCCGTTATTCCATGTTACGTAAAATCGTTTACACATATCAACACTGGCCCTTAAACATATATAATCTTATAAACTAAACATTTTTAAACATTTGCTAATATCTAAACATTCATCACCAATACAAATGAGAACAATTAAAACCTTATACAAAATTTTCATCACAAAATTATTGTGTACTATATAAATTATTGTGTGTAGCGGACCCGGCAGACGTAGTCCTGCCCGGAAAAGCAGTTTACATTAAATATGTTAATTTAAACTCGTTGGTCGAGCGGTTTCAAGCACGACTGCCGATCGGGAGGTCCTGGTTCCCAACATTTCCCTTCACTGCTCTGCTCCTATTAACTGTAGCGTGATGAAAAGTATACTATAACCAGCTCAGGAGTATGAAAAATAATTGTACCAAGTTTCGTTTAAATCCGTCGCGTAGTTTTTGTTTCTATAATGGTTATAACGGTTATACAGACAGACAGACAGAAAAAAAATTTACTTATTGCATTTTTGTCATCAGTATCGATCCCTAATCACCCCCTGATAGTTATTTTGGAAATAGAATAGGTCATGTACAGAAATGAACCTCTCTACAGATTTATTATAAGTATAGATGTCTGTTGTCAAAGGCTTAGTTAATAAATCTGCTACCATTGATTTTGTACACAAGTACTTGACATAAATAGAATTATTTGAAATATGTTCCCTAATAAAATGATACCTAATGTCTATGTGCTTAGTTCTGGCATGGTACACAGTATTCTTGCACAAGTTTAAAGTAGACTCAGACTCTAAAAATTGTAACTTTACACAACATACCCAATATCTCGTGCATAAAATGACGAAGGAATAGAGCCTCCTTACATTTGTCACAAAGTCATATGTACTCTGCCTCAGTACTGGATAAGGGAACAGTTCTAGTGTGGTGATACACGTTACACAGTTCTCTGCTTTTTGCTCTCCCAGAAAACTATAGACTTTCCTATCTGAAACACATAACCAGTGTATGACGATCTATCTGTCTCGTTTCTACCCCAATCAGCATCTGCATAGCCTGTAATAACAATACCAGATTTTTGATAATTTAAACACAGGTATTTGGAATCCTTGAGATAGCGAAGCACCCTCTTTGCTGATTTCCAGTGTGTTTCATCAAAACGGTCATTAAACTGACTAAGATAACTTACAGCATAGGCTATATCAAGTCTAGTTCCTACTGCAATGTACATTAGTGATCCTATTAAACTTCTGTAAGTAAAATTAACATTTTTGCTATCAGCAGATTTTTCAAGTTTCAAACTAGCTGCCATGGGGATCACAGCAGATTTACTATCTTCCATTTTGAACTTATGTAGAACTTTCTCTATACAATTACTTTGATCCAATGTTATTCTGTCTTCATATTTACAGATTCTCGTTCCTAGGAGGTACTGCACTGGTCCCAAATCTGTAATTTTAAACTCGTTTACTAGTTTATTTTTAATCTCAATTATTTCTTTGCAAGCATTTGGTGTGGAGATTAACAAAATATCATCCACATAAAGTGCTATTAATATTAACTTGTCACCATTAGACTTAAGTTATCATTAGATCTTATCTAATAAACACATGCTCCCAATGATTATTTGTTGAACTTTAACTTTTCACACAAGACCTTGTTAATTTTCTCAAACCACGCTTTCGCTGCTTGTTTTAATCCGTATATAGCCTTATTGAGCTTGAAAACTTTATGTTCAGATTCTTTTACACCTAATCCTTCTGGCTGCTCCATGAACACTGTTTCTTGAAGATCTCCATTAAGAAAAGCCGTCTTTACATCTAAATTATGAATATTCATGTTGTATTCAGCAGCTATAGCCAATAGTTTTCGTATACTTGAATACCTAACTGCTGGAGAAAATATTTCATGGTAATCTATTCCAGAACGTTGTGTGAATCCTTTGGCTACCAATCTAGCCTTGTATTTGGGTAGCTCTCCATTGACGCCCCTCTTCTTTTTGAATACCCATTTTACAGGAGGGCGTTGGATCTCTGTCAGTCATGGTCCAACATTTATTATCAATAAATGAATTATACTCATCTTCCATGGCTGATCTCCAGCAATCTGCCTCAAGACCGCTTAACGCCTCCTTTACTGTATAAGGTTCATCGGTGCCAATGGACCACTGAATGATTTTGATGGCATAGGACCACACAAATCTGTATGTATCAGTTCCAAAACTTCTTTAGCTCTATTGAAATAATTTTAAAGAAACGATGTACGAGTTTGCTTTCCCTCGATGCATGATACACATTTCTGAAAATCACTTTTATAAGAAATGCCTGTCACCATACCTTTCTTAAGTAACTCCATGCTGCGATGATTGAGATGTGCAAGACGACGATGCCATATCTGTTGTGAAACACTTCCTTCATTTTCACTGACAGCAGGCGTTGCTACAAAAGCTCCACTACTTACTGGTTGCTCATCAACATTAAATGTCTTTTTAGCACTATCAGTATCTACAGACCTTTGAAAGATATTGCATTTTATTGTAAAGTTGCAATTTAAAGGCTCAACTGTGTCTAATTGATAGACACCATCACACAAAGTGGCGGTGGCTACTACGGTCCTACCATCAAATATTTGACACAAACCAGAACTAAACACAACCTTATAACCTTTGTCAGCCATAGCACTAACAGACAGCAAATTGAATTTTAAATTAGACACATAATAAACATTGCTTAAAGTCCTTATGTTGCTGTTTCTCAAGTTAACACACACTGTGCCTCTTCCGGCAGTATACAGTTTTTCACCATTTGCTATATTAACCTCTTTATGGCTGTCGTCACTTATAAAATCACTTAGGATCCTTTTGTCCCCGCACATGTGTCCAGTGGCACCGCTATCAATGTACCACGAACCACTACTGATGTTTACAGACAGTGCAGTTAGTAGAGCTGAGGTGACCGTAAATAAAATAATAAATAATAATCGACCCATTTGTCATTCCACTGTTGGAATATAGGTCTCCTCTCATATTGAGAGGGTTAAGGCCATAGT
>DWME01007239.1:0-12810 GCA_018244795.1 Parelbella ahira ahira
TTAACCCTCTCAATATGAGAGGAGACCCATATTCCAACAGTGGAATGACTATGGGTCGATTATTATTATTATTATTTTTATTATCCATATTTTTTCACTAAACATCCTCTCGACATTCACTATCTTCTTAGATGTACATATTAATTAAATATCTGTCGTCAGTGTCACGCAACAATAATCTTATTTCTTTAGATAGCTTCCCATTCTAGCTATAATGGTCTAGCTTAATAGCTTTCTATTTTTTGAATCTAAAGCTTTTACTCTTCAACTATCCATTGATTCTTCCCTACATCTTGTATTAAATCTACATTTATTTTTATATTTTATAGAATTCCATTCAAATCATTCTTCTGTTATATAATTTCTTCAACAATGACCTTTCATTGTTTTTCCTTTGTAACCATCCAATAAAAGTCCATGTCTCAAAGGATTGTCAAGAGTTTCATCCAGGGGGTTTCGGGCTTTGAATATTGCAACATTTTTTTATTGCAACTATTTTTTTATTTTTTATTAGCTGCTTTTTTTCATAATCATGTCATAGGCGAAAGAAAACAAAATATTCGAGCAATTTAAAAAGTTCAGGTGCCTAACTTAAACCCTATATTATAATCAGAAATCACAGCATTTCACTAAAAAAAATAGCGATAAATTTGAAGTGAATCCGAATAGATTAATTACCGTATTAGGGGTTCTTATCGCACTCTCCAATTAGCCTAATACCCGGCGGGTACATTGATGTATCCGTTGACGGTGCAAACGTTACTTCAAAGTCACTGCAATTTACATTTAGAAATATTGATAGTTCAACAGTTACTTGGATTTTTTTTAATTTAGAATTTCTAATTTATTTTAATAATTTTAAATTTCCAGTTGTGACTCGTTGTCTGGATCTGTGCCGGTGTATGACAATAGGCACACCACCAATTCCATGGGACTTAAATGTAACTGGTGAAACGTGGAGGTGTTCTGCACTAGTCTGCCTACTCCTTCAGGTATTACAGGCGTGATGTTAGTTGAAATTTTAGTATTCAACCAGGATTCAGAGAAGTGATATAAATATTTATTTAGATCAAAACGATACTTTTTTACGTGATAAGTCTAGCAAACGAGTACTTGGCAGTGAGGACTAACTAATGCCACTTAGCTTTTGCATCATATGTCGAAGGTTACTATACTCATACTCGTAGGACTACGACTGTTAATGTAAATAACTTTGGTTAGTCACTAATGTTAATTAGATTAGTCAGTTAGTATTCGTTATTAATTGGTTAATATAGTTGCTGGTCTGAAGTATTTACTGATATTTTACTGTAGGGATATAATACATACTAACTTCTGTCCACTTATCACAGTTTAGTTATGACTGCAATTACAAGTAATCGTATCTGTAATACGTGTTCACTGCCTCGTTGGTCGAATGGTCGCAAGCGCGACTGCCGATCGGGAGGTGCCTAGATTGAAATCCCTGGTCGGGTACCTACTACAAATGTATTTGATTTTCCTAATTTGGGATTTCTAGAAGTGACTCGGAGTCTGGCTCTGTGCCCGGTGTATGGCAATAGTCTCAGTAACTATTCCATGGGACGTAAAATTAACTGGTGTATACTGTACTCCTCTGCCTACCTCTTCGAGGATTACAGGCGAGATGTTACGTATCTAAGTAGCGGCGCACAACAAGGCAATAAACGAGCTCACGTTACTGTTTTAGAAATAAGATAATATTCTGAGAAGAACTTTCGAATAGCTCAGAAAAGAGGTATCTTCATTCCAACAGATGACAAGCAGATGCCTTTATCGCTGCTATATAATATTCAGCTTACAACTTAGTATCTACTAAAAACGAGAATGTCGCCTCTAGTATTGGCGTGAACTTGTAAACGGTTCTTTTAGACAGTATTGTATATTGTCTCAATATCAATTGTTTCACAGGTATACAGATTCTGCTGTCTACGCAAGAATAGATAATTTTATGCGAGATTTTATTTTCGTGCGATGTTCCGCAGTGTAGGACGCCCTCCGGCCCGGTTAATTGAAGATCTGCGAAAGATTTCAGATGCTGGATGCGACAAGCCGAGGACAGGGCGCCATGGCGCTCATTGGGGGAGGTATACGTCCAGCAGTGGATTGAGGCTGATGATGATGATAATGATGATGATAATGATGATGAAGATGAGATGTCCCGCAGGATAACCGGTACACATGTCTTATAATGTATACATGGAGATAAAGAGAATACTATTTTTATCAGTAATACTCCCCTATCTTAATATCAGTGATTATCACAATGACTAATAGAAAAGTGAAGGTGTGTGAAATCACCGTTTTAGCAAAATCTAATTAATATATGTATATGCTCGTAAACTAAGTCTAATTTTTGGATATTCGATTATTTATGGTTTACCTTCTTGAAGAAGTACCTAAACGTAACCGGTAAAATGTGAGAGTTTACTACACTCCACTGCCTACCCCTTCGGGAATTACAGGCGTGAAATTACGTATTACGTAAAGATAATAAAAATATTTCGTGAAACACATATAATTCTTTTGTCTATAACTGTAATTTTTAGATTGTCTGGAAGATATCAGTTTTGAGCGATAATGCACTTTTTATAAGTATTTAAATTTTTTACACTAATACTATCTATGTACATTTTATTATTGTTCATATTATAGTGTAAGCACTAAAAAGGTATCCATGTATCCATTTATGATTATAGAATTCTACGTATATAACTAAATAAGACCAAACAAAAATTTTTGCCATTGTTTGACTTATAAATCTTTAATACAAACCAATCTTAAATTAAGCGTCCAGCTCAAGAAGGTAAAAAAATACCGTAATATTACGCCTGTAATCTCCGAACGGGTAGGCAGAGGAGTGTAATACACGCCCAAGTTTCACCAGTTACGTTTACGTCCCATGGAATAGATGGTGAGCCTATTGTCATAAACCGGGCACAGATTCCGAGGCACTACGAGAAATTCTAAATTAGAAAAATCCAATAGTACCCGACCCGGGCTAAACTAAGTATTTAATTACATGATATTGTATAGTCGTCAATAACATACCATAAAGACTACATATCTTTTACTTTATAAGATAATTGTAAGAAAAATGTTATCCTCCATCGAAATTCAAATAATGTGTAATTTTATTTTGGTTTGTTAATAAAATTATAAATTATCATACTGATATACTAATTACTTCGATATCTACATACCTGTAATACTATATATACGCGCTCAATCGTGGAAGTCAAACCTATCTTGGAAAGAATTGATTTAGTCAAGTGCTTTGGCTTTATCCCGCCTAAAAGAGTTCTTAGTTGTCATATAACCTCAGCTTATCAATCAGCTTTACAATTATCAAACAGAAAATTCTCCATATATCCACCCTTATAGTTCTTTTTTTATTTACTAATTTAAGTAGTATCAAATTAGCTTAAAATTGTAGATAATATAGGGTTCGTTTTAATAGTTACGTTCGTTTTTATGTTTTTGGATTTCTTTGATTGCTGCTTTTAGCGGTATCGAGTCATAAAATTGTAATTATATCTCTTTACTTTTACTTTGCATTGTAAATCTGGTACTCTCTACTCATTTACTGCTATTAGTCTTCGCACAACGAATTATTTTTACTATATTTATTTATCTAAACAATGTTAATTTCCCGTACTGTTCCGATCCCCTATTTTTCCACTGAGCCTACCTCCGCGGCGATTACAGGCGTGATGTCATATTTTAGGTTTATTGAAAAATAAATTTAGGGTTACCTAGATATTTGCGACTGTCGCCTTCAGTAATACATTCATCATTTCTACTTACCCTTATCAGCTCAAATGAAAGGGCTTAAATATTGCGCAACAGTTCAAATTCAAATGGAAATTTCCTGTTTGTGAAACAGTGAATCGAAATGCTTTTTTTATTGCATTATTATCAATTTCTAAGAAATCCGTGATTTTACCTTAGTACACTCATGTAGAACATAATAGGTAGGTATATTCATAATCATTGACCGTGTTATCAACACATACATATGTATATTCGTTGAGAAACTGATTAGTACGTCAATTAAATCGGCTGCACACTGTTCAGGACGATGAAATAAATCAACGATTATTGGATGTTTCCAGATAACGATAGATAAACGGCCCAGTGGTGTTGTTTTCTGACAGTCATTGTTCTCGGTATATGGCAACATTAAAATTTTAGAAATCAATTAATTTCCAGTTATCCAGAATGCATACCATTGATTTCTAGAACGTTTGAAATTCATGATAAACCTTCAAATAGTGTACCGCCATTTCTTAACTCACTGTTTTGGTTTTTTTTTTTGCTTTTATAGTCACAGAGAATACAGAACCATGTATAATGTAGTGTGGTCCGTTGTCGGCATGACGGTTGTACATTTGTATGTAAATTCAAGCCGATAACGGACGTGATTACCATTTCCACGGCTTCGCGTCCCTACACGCTCGACCACCAGACGGACGCCCGCTCCTGCGCTGACTTACTTAACGTCAACCTCCAAAAAGGAAGAAGGCGACTAGACCTGCAAGTATCTCTACCGCCACCGCCTATACAAGGTGGAGTGTTCTTCATCTTGGGGCAGTTATCCCCATGATAACTGCTCGGGTAGGGAGGAAGTCCTCAAACTCACATAATTTTCACGCAGCGCAATGAGCGTAGCAGCGTAGGGAATTTCAATTTTCTTATTTACATATTCAATTAAGTTGACTTCACTTATATTTTGAATATGACTTCTTCATATCCCACAATCGGTTTGCCAGACTAATTGAACACATATAGTATACATACAGTAAAGACATTAAACTTATTATATACACTGTAACATATTATATAGTGCAGAAAAAAAATGCTTTGCGTTAAAAACATTTTTCAATTACTATTTTGTTTCTCAACATCCAGATAGTAGGTCCTTCACAGCGCAAGCGAGCACGCCTAGGTGACGGTCATTTCCCTTTACTCTGCGTTCAGTACCTTATTTTTCCTGATAGTGAAAAATAAACATGTAAGCTACAACAACTGACTAAGGGTTTAGTCACATCTACATCGGTTTTATTATGTATATCGTTTGTTATCATTATCAAATATCTAAACATTTAATTACGAGTATGACGTCATGGTGTCAATGGTGATAACTTTATGTTCGGATAGGATTTATCAATTTGAATCAGTAGTTTCTCAGAACCAACTAAACAAACTCTTCAATTTTATAATAAAGGTTATTATTATTATTTTAATATTTAGGCTAGCAAATATGCAGACGGGCCACCTGCTGGTAAGTGGTCACCTGCGCCCATGGACACTTGCAGCACCCGAGGAGTGGCAATGCTTTGCCGGCTTTAAAGGAGAGCTCTCTTTGCGCTTTTTTTGAAGAACCCTAAGAAGCCTCTATTATGTGCCCGGCAGACCAAGACTCACCTGCCATGGCCAAATAGGTGTGATGGTGGCCAATTGCTAAGTCAAGCGTTAACAAATCGACCGTATTGGAATGCAAAGTGTGATGAATTTAGAAGACGCATGTTAAACCTATGAGGATAGTCACACATATATGTCCAAACGGATTAAATAAGTCTCAACCTAAACTGAACTCCAATTTTTTAAAACTTTAACAACCTTGCATTAAATGTACATAAATATCGTAATATTTTTTAAAGATAAGGGCCAATTATCGAAGAAGTTAAACTCATAGCAACTAAAAAATATATACTGAAAACTGATCATCCAAATTTATTGGAAGACGTGCCCGAGGAGATGAGGAAATTTTATTTGGTACCAAATAACGGTTACCCTGCGAACTATAGTGTATCTGTTCGTGTACATATATTTAAATATTGCATAATTAAACAGGTGCATTAGACGCCTGGAGCCAAAGCTTGGAACTCCGCGGTCACCTGACCTTAATCTTAGTTGGAAAATAAGGTAAGCCGATCAGGTCGCTGGAAGTCTTACGTAGCGTTGATCGTATAACCCCATCAACAAGTGATCGACGCTACACGAGAGTGCTTATGGGAGCTTTTATCCGCAGATGTGGGCCTTGCAGCAGAATGAATGGCAAGCAATTTGAACATTTATTGTGAAGCCATGTCAAATAAAGTATTATTAATGTCGAATGAAGTTTTTTATTACAATAGTAAGGATAAGGTACGAATTATTGGCTTGCAACCACTGGACCAACGAGGCAGTCAAATGTTTTCAAACATTTTAAATAATGAATTATTATTTGTTTAAAGGTTATCCCTGCATTACTGGACACCCTGTATGTGCATTTGAAAAATGCATCAAGTTTTCTGAAGAAAGATTTGATATGATAAACAAAGATCTGATATGATCGAATAAGTCTGATATGAAACTGAATGTCAAGTTCTAAGTATTTTTAAGGACACTGGACTTATCATCAAAGTGCCGATAATTGCATTTTTTTAAATGTAAAGTAGGTTTTATTTTAATTTATGTTAATGTAACATAACATCACCCCTGTATTTACCCAAGGGGTGAACACAGGAGTGTAGTACTTCGATTTTTCACCAATTATGTATGTTATTCGTGCCATGGAAGGGGGTGAGCCTTCTGCCTAGCATATATAGTAATATGCGAAATACATATTATTATACTTTTATCTATAAGATACTACTATTGGTTGCAAGCGCAGCTGCTGTGTTGCTGCCCGAATTGGGCAGTGTAAAGATGTCCCCAGTCAACGGGACAACAGGATCATCCTCTATTATACGCAATGTATAACATAACCGGTTACAAGTGATAATATATACCTACTATTCTACCTACCTCTTCGGGAAAGCACAGGCGTACTGTTATGTTGTTCTCATCATACTCGTATTATTAGCAGGCACAGTACCCCCTTAAAATACCATTCCATCAGTTTCTATGAGAGTTGTACCACATGGAAGACAATATCGAAAAGGGACTTTCTAAAAAAACGTGCTACATCCGAGGCCCTCCAACCATCAGGTCAGATCGTCTCTAAGCCCGAGGTCTTTATAAAGAATAAAAAAATCCTTAATCTTAATAAAAGAACGTTAAAAGATTTCGTTCGCTCTGCCTACCCCGTACGGGACTTAGCGTGAAAATATGTACGTAGGTATGTATGTATATATGTTAAAAGATTTGCTTTTTTCCACAAATATAAAGAAAAATGGTTTGATTTACACATAAAGCTTAGCATAAATATCATTGAGTTTATAATATCCAATATATTGTCATGTATTCATGTATACATCATATACATGTCATTCAATGTATACATCAGTGCATAGAGTATCTCATACATTCATAGTTATCATTGACATTATAATGTTCAATGAACATATTCCAGCGGCACTAGGTACTAGTAGGTATCTACAGGTAGGTACCTACAGGTATGACACCTGTCAATTAACAGTAGTAAGGTAAGAATTGCGCACAATGAACAACAATATAGATATTTTAATCCGTCGAGATGAGTGTGACAATGTTGAAAGGAAAATTATTTCAGCTGTAAGAATATAAGGCGTTTCAAAAGACCATTATTAGATACAGGCAAATAGATATAACATATCAACTTGTATTCTAAAGCCGCTTCTATTTTTCTTCAAGCTCCCCACACTGACCATGTGGATAGGGATGGCGGAGCACAGCTCGCATCTCCTCGGACTGGATACGCTGCTTCCTGTCAGCGGTATGGACATTTAGGTGTGCCTGTGTAGACTGCGCTATACCACGATAAACCAATGGCCAAGGTTTCATCTGTTTACATAACAATTACACCACGGGCTCTATAGACGGGCCGAATATATCCATAAATGTGGGCAAAAATGTATTCACCCTGGAATATGGCATGACAGACCTTGTGGTCGCTAGCAGACGATAAGTCGTCCTAAGGGTACGCTTCTTATAAACTGAACCTTCCTAAGAAAAGAGCGAGCCATATAACGTGACAGAAGTTAGGCCTTTCCCCAGCAGTAGGACCCAAATATAGAGTAATAAAAAAAATAAAAAGGCCTTGGCCACTTCTTGTCATAGAAGGAATAGTAGCAAAAATATTGATATGAATACTTTGGGTGGTACACATGAAACTTTTGGGTGTAATTTAAGTGGTAAAAAATTTATACATGTATATGGAAAATAAGAACAATCAAATCAGAAAATTAAATTCTTAACACAGATAACGAGTATTATTATCAGGCATATTTAAAATTATCGACACTGAAAATCAGTGTATTGACGGAACATGCATTGATAATAATTACACGTATAAATACGAAATATTGGCCACTGGTCTTCAGTCTTTATTTTGTTACATTGCAAGTGCAACGGAGACAAAAAAACGAGAACGATAATTGAATAATGAAAGGTAAATATTTATTTATTCATATTATTCTTAATCGCTCTTCTAATACGATCGCATAGGTGCTAAACATTCGGTCAGTGCTTGAATGCGCGATATTGTAAAGGATTTTTGCGGTCATTTTTCAAAACGTTTATTCGACCTTATAGTTTGGGACCCACTAAAACATCACCACACTGATTTGAACTGAAATCATTAAGTATCCTTCACGGTTCTAGCTGTTGACAGACTATATCCCTCGTAAATGTTTGGATACCCTAGCACTTTTATGACCTCTCTTTTTTCTTATCTTTTTTATTATCACGCACTTCTTTCATCGCTTTTTTCTTTTACGTCTCATTCACCTACTTATTACTCCCGGCTACTTAAGTGATAATGTGAATTGTTAAACATTGGACTCTTCTCGGAATGAGCAGGGTTCAATCTACCTGCGGTACGGAGCTTTGTGGTTTGGCTGTCGTCATACCCCTCTAAGAACGTAATGGAAAACTCTTAACATTTCCTCGTAATGTTTTCATTTACTATTACAGCAAGTGATAATACATTGGCATCTACATAAATTTGTAAAGACAGAAAGGCGCACCGGGACTTATATTCTTAATGTTTGGAATGGAAGACTGAATTCTGACCGATCAGGCTATCACTGCTAATCCTGAATAGAGATCACTGATACGATTAATAACTATTACACTTTGACGTCTAAACTTCTTAACATGTTAATATTTTTTTTTTGTTTTATATTTTTTTTATTTTTATTGGATCATCACTACTTTGTAAAAATAATATTATAATCATTCCTTTCTAGTATTTAATATATTTTGGATTGGAAAAAGAGAGAAACATCCACATTTTATTTAAACTGCCTCGTTGGTCGAGTTGGGTTCAAATCCCGGGTCGGGTAGGTACTATAGGATTTTTCTAATTTATAATATAATTTCTATTAGTGATTCGGAGGCTGGATTTGTGCCCGGTGGATAGCAATAGGCTCACCACCAATTCCATAGGACTTAGAACGTAACTGATGAAACGTGGGAGTGCACTACAGTCCTCTGCCTACCCCGTCGGGGATTGTAAGCGTGTTGTTACTTTTTTTTAAAATATAGCATTACGATACGTAAATACTGTATAAATTGATGTATGTACATATTAAACATTCGTACGTTCATGATTTCTTGGCTGTATCATGACTAATTACAATTTTAAGAAATTTACCATGAGTTGTGAAATCGGAGAAACAAACATCACAAAAATTCCTACTAACGAAATTCATATCACGTATGCTAGTATGTATTTGAGCTACTTTAATTTCGTGCAATATATTCAATGATGTGTATGGCAAATGGCTCACCACCTATTCCATGAGACTTAAGCGTAACTAGTGAAACGTGGGGGTGTTCTACACTCCTCTGCCTACCCCTTAGGGAATTATAGGAGTGATGTTACTTTTTTTAAGTTTCAATTATTACATAAGTATTGTATATTCAACAAACATTAAGTTCGACTCCTCCCCAGATACGTGTGTAAGTTTTGCGAAGAAGTTCGACTTTTATACGGGCCCATTTTCATATAAAAATTAGCAGTAACCTCAACATAATAAAAGGTGTTAGATGTAAATGCAATGCTATCGCTGAAAACTGGCTTGTTCAACTTTATTATCTAGACACAGAAAATTTGTTACACGAATTTGCCTAAGAAAATTCGCGTGTGCACAAATATACACTCACGCAAATACACACGCGAACACACACGCATACACAGTCACACACACTACACATACAACACGTATACACGTGCCTATATATACATACTCTGTTTATATGTTTTCGTGTAATATGATGTTGTTACTTAAGTATTTTTTTTTCTTTTACTTTGTTATGTTTTTTTAAGTAAGTACTAATGGGAGGTCGCTGATCGTCCATAACACAAGGTACCTTAGTGTGGGAACAACGGTCAAACATTGTTTTTTTTTTTTCTATAGAAATAGGTTCGCGTTTGGCCGCAATCCCACTTGTTGTATTTTTTATCTTGTTATTAAATAAATATGTCATATTGACAATATTATCTCATTGAACTGTCTTTCAGTCAACATCAATACTTTACAATAACGTAACTTCACGCCTGTCGTCCCCGAAGGGGTAGGCAGTGGACACTCCTCTGTAGTACACCCCTACGTTTCACCAGTTACGTTTAAGTCTCTTGCAATAGGTGGTGAGCCTATTTCCATACACCGGGCACAGATCCAGACTACGAGTTATTACTAGAAATTCTAAATTAAAAAAAACCAATAGCACCTTATTATCCGGGATTAGAACCAAAGACCTTCCGATCGGCAGTCGCGCTTGCAACCGCTCGACCAACGATGTATTTTTTACATTAATAAATTTGTACGTTGTGTAGGTATTCTACATTTTTATTGGATTTATTTTGTAACTCTGATGCTGATTCGTGTTTGTTGTCTTGGAAATAACATGTTTCTTTGTTGATAAATAAATATAATAATAATTTTCTTCGTTTATATATCTCAGGTACGCACTGCTCAATAATTTCTTTTACACGATTTGTTATGAATTCTCCCAAAGTAATTAACATCGCTTTATATTGATTAGTCTGATTGTAATTAAAGGTATTTACGTGACGTGCAGCGACATCACATTAATAGCTAATAAATTTTGAATTCTCACCCTAATAAATCAAAGTTTCTAAAACGATACAATTGTAATATGACAATCCATACTAATGTTACAAATGCGAAAGTGCCTGTGCCTATTACCTCTTCGCGCTAAACCGCTGAACCGATTTAAATTAAATTTGGTACAGAGATACTTTGAATCCCGGGAAAAGACTTGGCTACCTTCCATCGCGAAAACCCGAATTCAACTGGTTGAAATAGGAGATGACAATTTATACGAGAGTTCGTGATTATCGAATATAAAACAATGAAAATTTTGGATTTAGACACTTAATAAGAAGTAAATCGGTATTTGTTCCAGCATTTTTCAAATTACGATCTAATTGGGGATGAAACAGTACATGAAAGTTAATCTATTAAAGTTAATCCAAACAAATCTATTTATGTTGACTGTTTCTATTTTTTGTGGCGGGGCGGTGGCGAAATGCAAAAGAAGTATCCTAAAAAATGTAACATGCTATCGTGTTCTATCAATTCATGTAATGATCACATTACGCCAAGTACATAATTATGTCGGACTCGAAATTGATTTAGTCCTAATTTAAACAAACGGCTGCAAAAAAAATTCTAACCCATTTTAAATAACGATGTCCCCAGAACATACAAGTGTAATTGTATCTTAACTTATTTTCTATAATAACCATTTTATTTTTATGCTTTTCAGGCGCAACGATCTTACTGATCTGCGCGACCACACTTGTCCTAGGGGATGGGGTGGATTTAAAATACAACGCTTGCCTAGAAAACAGAATTGAAAGATTGTTGCCACATGAGAATTGCAACAGCTTTTATCAATGTGTAAATGGAGTCTTAGTAACTCATTCATGCCCATCCAACCTGCAATTCAATACAGAAACACAACAATGCGATTGGCCGGATTATGTTGAATGCGGTGATAGATACATAAACAAAAACACTCCTGAGAAAATCACCGAAGATGAAAATTCATATGAAACTGGTAGCGTGCCCGAAACTCCTGGTATATGTGCGGCAGAAGGTTCTGAGGGGCTTCTGACCGCACACGAGCATTGCAACAAACTCTATATATGCACAGGAGGTCTTCCAGTGACACTTCAATGCCCACAAAATCTCCTTTTCAATCCGATCACAGGATGGTGTGATTGGTTTAAGAATGTAAACTGCGGTGATAGAATTATCCCCGATGGAAACGGCGACAACGTTGGAGACGGAGGAGCTGGAGGAGGCGGCGGAGGAGTTGGAGAAGGCGGCGGAGGAGGTGATGGTGGAGACGGTGATGGTGGCGGAGGTGGCGACTCAGACGATAACAACGAAGGAAACGACGATCCCAGCGAAGCTCCTGCTGTTTGTGCTGCCGAAGATTCTGATGGAGTATTAGTAGCCCATGAATATTGCAATAAATTCTACAAGTGCTCTGACAGTCTTCCAGTGGTAATGAGGTGCCCACAAAACCTGTTTTTCAATCCAAGCAAAGGTTGGTGTGATTGGCCTGAAAATGTTAGCTGTGGTGACAGAATTATCCCCGATGGAGATGACGACAACGGTGGAGACGGAGGAGCTGGAGGAGGCGGCGGTGGTGATGGCGGAGAATGTGGCGGTGGTAGCGGCGGAGGAAGCGGCGGTGGTGATGGCGGCGGATGTGGCGCTGGTGGCGGCGGAGGAGGCGGCGGAGGAGGCGGCGGAGGAGGCGGCGGAGGAGACGGCGGAGAAGGCGGCGGAGGAGGCGACGGAGGAGGCGGCGAAGACGGTGGCGGCGGAGGTGGTGGTGGCGGCG
>DWME01007240.1:0-12810 GCA_018244795.1 Parelbella ahira ahira
AGCATCTAGGTCGCAAGGAAGGGTGTCCATGCGCGAGAGATGAGCGAGATGATCCCGGTTGCTCTCTCGGGTGCGCGCCTCCGCTTCCGACGCCTCGTTGATGTACCCGCCGTTCAGGCATAGCGGGACGTTTGTTGGTCTGAAATACCATTTCAATATTCCATGTTAAAACGCATCAGTCTCGAGACTGTCACGAGTTAGGACATATCCAAACGTTAGTACTTGCTATGTATTACTAGGAGTGCGCTTGCTTACTGCTAGGGAAACGAAGTTTTTTCCATCCTTGACTAATGTTTTGATAGAAGTATTCATCGTTCTTCAAAATGTTATTTGTTATATATGGATTTTCCACTCACGTAGTAGGTGTATCCGTAACTAGCGGAGTAGCGTCGTCGTCTGAAGGCTGGAGCAGGGCCCCACTGAGGCCCAGCGCTAGGCGCTTCATCAGTGGCGGCCTTTCCATCCTCTCCAGTCGTTCGCCCAGTCTTCTGTAACAACTCAACTCCGTAGGGGAGTTCCACTCCTCCGAAGAGCTGGGGCTGGCTTCGCTCGCTTCGCTGGCCTCGCTCGCTTCGCAAGCGTCCAGCTTCGAACCCCCCATTATGTCGCATTGCGTTGGGGACCTGGAATATTTAAAAATTATTAAGAATATCTACAAACTAATAATTAACACATAACTGCATATAACCTTAGTTACCATAGGAAGAAAAATCTAAGTTTTTCTAACAATATGAAAAATATATTTGAGGACAAGGCGCCACGGGTCTCATTGAGAAAGACCTATGTCCAGTAATGGACTAAGATATGTAGTTTGAATGCGATGATGATGATTTTGGATTGGATGGGATTTTGAAAGAAATTGGCCAAACAAATGGTTTGCTATGCGCCACCAAACGGAGACAGTTACCAACCATAAACAGGTAATAAACGTCTAATTATAAAGTCCTTTAAAAAACCTTATCACAATTTTATAGGTACGTATCACATTAAGTAAAAACATAGCTAATTTCAAATCTTAGCCATATCTCTGCGTATCTATAGTACACGTGCCCATAAGCTCATCTGACCTCATGTAACACATCGCTGTATTGTATCTTTGGCGACAAATGTTTAGAACTATTTTGATCACTGATAACTGGTACTACCTGTCCAAACAGTGCGGGTAGTGGTGCGTGAGGCCGGGCAGCGTGTCGGGCGCGCGCGTACACGAGCCGCCGCTTAGCTCTTTGCTCTGGAAAGTAAACAATTAATTCGATGGTGAAAAAAGTTCATATTAATTAAATTTTAAAATCGACTAGCCCTTAGGCAGTAGCTCGGTGATTCTGTTAGCTAAGTGAAACCTTCGGCATCCAATTCCATCCAAGTAAACATTTGTGCACATTTGATTACTTAACAGTTAAATTCCTATAATCGTGGACACATTATTTTAAATTCATACAAAGCACGACGCAAGTGAAACTTTCATCACAATTTTTATTTGTGAAATAGAAACAGCGGGAAGGTCGCCATGTACCTATATGAAAACAAAAATAAAAAAATAAAATCAAAGTCAATAAGGTGATTCAGAAAATATTTACTATTGCCATCTATTAATAAACATGTGAATCGAAATGCACAATGCCACCTAATGCTTTCTTCTACGACACTTGTTGACTTTGTTATATAAACAGAAAGAATTAACATACAAGCCGGTAAATTATAAGCTTTAAGAGTTTAAAGCTTATAATTAATAGAAGCTTTTATGAGCACGAAAGCTTCTATCAAGCACTCAATTATCTGTCTGTATAATCGTGCAGCTAAATACCATTTATCATGTTTAATTCTATTTACTGTCTGTTAACGACACAGTATGTCGTTAATCCCTTTCTTAGAACAGACAGTCAAAATTCCGTTTCGGGGTTAAGCGCCCAATAAATCAGTCTACAGAACATTCCTCCAATGGAATGTGAAACGGCGACGTATCTCAACAATTATAGTGACAGAATCGATTCACTCATAATACCTTCGCTTCGACTGTTACAACGTAGAGGAATTTGAAACTTAATTTAAGCACAGTAAAGTTTAAACCTTATACATGGAAATTTCAAACAATTGTCGTCACGGTACCGATTCACTCATAATTTTATACACAGCTTATAGCGTAAAGAAATTTGAGCTTTACGTTCAATAGTATTAGAGGAAACAATAACTAAGGATCAAAGCTGTATCTATTAAGAGTAATTGAGAGAACGTGTTAATGTTTTCCATTTGTGTCTTACTGCGTACGTTATAAAATGTCTTATGACTCATCCTAAAGGTTTGAGCTTCATATGTGTAGGACGCAAGTACGTAGATCTGTCAATGGTCCAATAAACATTAGTTTGCTTAGAATTTGAACGCAATTTGTACAATGTTTGTTGTGTCTATGTTTAAAAGAAAGAAAAGTAAAAGATCACCACCTATTCCATGGGACTTAAACGTAACTGGTGAAACGTGGGGGTGTACTACACCCCTCTGCCATACTAACAGGCGTGATGTCACGTTTTTTTGTTACGTAAAAAAGTGTAATGTAATAGATAAGAAAATATTCAGAGCAAACTTCTTCAGTCCAGAAATAACCAAAATTCACCTCTTTTCCAATTGTATTTTAAACAAAATTAATTCCCAAGAGCGAAAAGTATAAAACAGTTATCTTAATTAAAAACAGAATTCTAATTCGGAAAGAAAGGCTTTAATTACTTTCTTTCAAACAAGGGTTGTTTCAAGGGAACGGCGTAAAATAAAAGGGTAATGATGGTGTGAATGTAAGTCAGTTTGGTAGTCGATTTTCACCATTTCTAATGTTTTATTATCAAACCCAGCTTTTAAATTTCGCTAGGTCTTTTAGATTTCTAGATCACGAATATTTTTTTTAGAAAATGTGCCTGTGTAAAAGTTGTCGAATGACGATTTAACTTCAAGAAGAACCACATATCAATCTTCGAACACCGCTTCTGACGAAGTGTAATATGATGGCGACATTAGTCGTGTCCGGTCGCAGCCGCGGGGCCATCAATCTTGCAGAGACGAAAACTGACAAAAAAACCGTTCGTCGCTAAGTGGCCACTCGGGACCCCGTCTGCATGAGATATAACCCATTTGTGAGTTGTCTGCTTTTCATGTTGCACAAAATATATCCAGGAAGCATTCGGTTGATTATTACAGGTATATGTACATTATTGCTAAGAACTTTTTTGTTTTTCAAAATATTTCATTTTCTTACATCATCACGCCAAGCTTCTACGGAGTAGGCAGAAAGCACCGAGTGCCAAACATCTCTTTCCTTGCAGAAGTAACGTACATTTTATCCCTTCATTGCTCTCTTCATAGAGACGCGCTGGTATAGGACATTTTAAATCTTTAATACCTATTTCCACCCGTAAATTGTATCCAACGTGTTGAATACCATTTACGGATACCATAACTTGTAATTCTGTTGCTTTATGTCAATGAAATATACCCTTAAAAATATCAATCCCGTTTTTGTAGTTATAATTCTCAATTCTCGAGGCAGGAACAACTATTTATCGTGAACTACAATTAACAAAGTTATTAAATTTAAACAGCAAATAATACAACACTTAATTCTACAAAGCGACTTGTACCAGACAGCCTTCGGATACATGTTAAAAATAGAGCCATGGAAAAAGAGAAAAAGGTTGGGGCGGCGTACGTGAAATATAAAATATTCGTTTAGCTTTAGATCATGTAATGTTTTATCCTATTTATTTCATGTTTACATATGATTTTTTATTAAATATAACCTTTTTATTTGTTTACAATCTTTATATTTTAAATATATGTATAGGCACATTTTGTAAAATAGCGGCATAATGTTAAAAAAATTTAAAAGAATTCCTGAATACTGTCTAAGCAAGACAATTTGACCATTACTGTTCGCGTCTTGTTTGTTATCTCTAAACAATTTATAGACAAAGGACACAGAAGGCAAGTTTTGGTTACTTGAAATATTTAAGGAACGGTATATTAATTTAGTTACATAGCGTCTTCCAACTAACAAAGTAGAAATAACCGCGTATTTTAATAAAACCTACAAAACATTAGAATACAATATGTTGATGTTCGGAATAGGTAACATGCATTTTGCAACAATCGTATTTCATATGTATCTGCTTATCAGTGTGTATCATATTAATGATTATTACGTTAATAAAAGTTATTATTATTACGTAATGATTTCTTCCAACGGAAACAGTATGTAAGTCACAATAAGCCTTCGCATGTGTTACGGAAATGTTACTGTTAGCGCGATGTTAAATTAATTTTGACAGTAATTATATGCAAATAAAATTATTTGGGTCTCGTACGTACAGAAAACAGCATTTTTATGTTCTTAAAGAATTTTATTATGGTATGCGTAATAGTGGTAAGAACATGGACGATTTAATTTAATTATACTACTAGAACAAAATGTCCATTTCTACCGACATTCCACTGTAAATAACTTTGCCTTAGAAAAAAATCTTTGTAAGCATACGAACATACGTCTCAATTTCTTTTCGTATTTCTACATATTTCTATTGGTATTGGAGATATATCCTAAACGGCAACGACATTCCAGCCAATACAATTATCCGCAGCGGTCGAAACGGAGCCATCAGTCGCAGCACGTATTCCATCAGCGAATAAATGAGCACTGTGATTCCATTTCGTTCCGAACGTTCCAAATCGCACAGCGCTGCGGGCGCGTGCTCTCTCGGTTCAGCGCTGAACTGATTTGTACACGTAAAGATTTTTATTTAAAAATAATTGGGGGGTAACTCTAATAGATTTATAATACTATACGCGTATTTCTGCTCCAATTGAATATTTTAAAAATTAATCATCTGAGCGGATAGATCAAAAGCGTGATATTAAATTTGATTAAAACCTTTCAAACCATAATGTACCAATCTAATCTGCATCTAGGACCTAGTTGCTAGTTATACAAAATAAGTTACCAAATTTTTGGTGATCATAGCTAAATCAAATGAATAAATATTTGAAATCATAAATTCACTATTTTTCCTGACTTCCGCTCCTGACTTAGCCCGTCAAATTCCCCGATGACGTCCACCGCCCCGGATAGCGGGCACGTTTATCGCCTTTACCGAATAGTTCTTTTGTTCCGCCCTCAGTGCCGGCAAGCACGACAGGCCTTTAAGACCCCAAGACACGCTTGTCGACCTTTGTAGTGACCTCTCGGTCTCTGCTACTACGACATTATTAATGCGCTGAGGTCGTAAACCGTATGTACAACATGCGTGAATTGATCTCGACAGACGTTCGGTTTGAACTGAATGAATAGAAAACAACAGGCAAAAGTAAATTCAATTTATATTTCACAAAGCAAATTCTCTGTAGGTCTCCTTTTTTAGCTAAAAATGTACATTGGAAAAGAGCAACTTTAAATATAGTGTCTACATGCTTATTCGTTCATCAAAAGGTATTGAATTGTCTGGAACTAAAACACGTAGAAAAAAGCGGAACGTTCAGTGCGGTGACTGAACTTTGCCAAAAACATACCGTTAATCGACTTTATTTTAAGTTTGTGTGCACTTCAATATTTCTGGCATTAATAATAGATACTTTTCAATCATCGTGTAACGTCAGTAGCCGTAGTTTTATTGGAGTTTTTAAGCTGTAACTAAAATAACATTTTAGGTATATCAGTCACGATATGTCGTGGTCGCAAGGTTGTGAATGTTCCCTTTTACGCAGCGACCTTTACAGACACGCAAATTTATTTCGGCTCAAATGAAATATGTTACTCTACCCCTTAATTGTTTGAGGCGTGTACCGTTTATAATTTACGAGTTTTCGTTGTGGGGTATTTAATAAACGATTGCAGAGGGTACTTGTATGACACCATCATGACTGTTTTACTGTAAGGTTTGTTAATCGAATACGAATCGTGTATTTCTTAATCTAGAAGGTATACATAGATACTAAATATAAATTAAATATACTGCATCTTACCTAATACTTATTAAATAATATCACATTAATGGTAATAAGTTAATAACGTTACTAACAGACAAGTGTCTGCATTCTTATTACCACTTTATATTGCCTAATACCTTTTTAAAGCCTATAACTAACTTTATTGGTATTTTCTGTTCGATTTCCATAGACCTGTACGGCGTAGACTGCAGATGTAATAGACAATAGAGGTCAATCGCAACTATAGCCCGCTGTTTTGCTACTCTCTTCATATAAAAAATAATAAACAAAAAGAAACAATGGCAACACACTTTAAAACAATACAAATTAAACCCATAAATATTCAGTCATATAAATCAAATAATATTTTAAGTGCATAAACTCCGTAATATTGTAACCCTTTAACTTGGTACAAACATTAAAATATTGAAACTGAGTTCGAATACTCGACGCGAACATCACTATTAAATTTATTGAACATTACTTCAGCAGTATACCATAGAAAAATATAAAAAGGCAGTGATATAATGAAGTGACCTCGTGCCCTCGGAGCCTCTTGACTCTGTTTCTATCTCGTGTCTCGGGTATTTCATGTCCCATATCACTAAAACACCGATGAATGCTTGAGGATAATAATTTCACAATAATTATGTTACTGTTATCTTTCAGTATATAACTAATGTATGATGTTTCGGGATAGCCTGACTAATTTCGGACCTATCCAAATTTCTTCTTCATGAGTTCTCCAGTTTGCAGAGAAGTCGCGGCGAAAATTTATTGACAGAATCAGTCTAAAGGGGATTTTTTGTTTGGACGACACTATTATTATTGGACAGATGGCAGCACTATCGTCCTTGTCAGGCTGTTGTCGATACCAATGGTCATATTACATAAGGCAATGTAAGGGTTATTAACCATAATTTTAAGTAGATAATTAGTAACTAATGATTGATAAGGTGATGTCAATTATAACTTGATTAATATGAGCATGTTCCTGCCTTCCTTCGCATGTAGGTACATACATACGGCTGAGGGTGTCTACCGTAAGTCGTACAAATTTTCAAAATGGTGATTAGTAGTGCATAATGTATTTTCTTAGACAAAAATGACTACATTCCGTTTCTTGGTAATAAAAATTTAGGCGAAATGCTGGAATTGTATTTTTTTGGTAGCTCTGAGATACGAAATACGAATCTCATAACAGAAATTTAAATACCAGTTTTTCCCAAAATATTAACTCTTTAACTAAATTTATTGTTAAACTCTCTCATTTTGTTAATGTCCATAGAAGTTTAGGTCCGGTACCACCGTTCTGTCTCGACAATGATTCTTTTTGTTGTCTTTCTAACCCTTTTATTTTGCGAATGTTGAATACTTGTGTAACCATGTAACTATGCTTTCAAAACTTAATAATCCGTATGAAAAAACAACAGTCAAAAAACTCAAAACAAAGGCGCATGCCACACGTCGCCCTACTTCCCGGTCAAGTACAAAAATCTCTTAAAACTCACCAAAGCAGAAAATCATCCTTATTCCTGTAGCATAAGAGTTAAAATCCAAAATCAATTGCATCTCAATCCGGAGAAGTCACGTTACTTTACAACACCTTATCCATATAGCCATAAGAATCAAAATGTTACAGAGTTCCTTGCACTTGTATCCAATATACAATCGTACAACAAGATCCATTTTCAGTCTTATGCCTTTCGTAATAAGGTTCAAATTTGTAATGGATTGCATCGTTATACTTTCTAAAGATGCAGCAGCCCTACATGGAAGGTATTCATATCACAAAACCGTAATCCCATCTGTCTGTGCATACAATATGTATTAAGTACAGAATTATTAATTGCTTTGTCCTTTGATGCAACCTACGTATATACATAAACTACGAAGCCTACGTACATACATCAACTATGATGTCTGGTGCTGAAAAGAGGATGGTTACCGTATGCTAACATGGTGTCGCTGTAAGTAGGTTCAAGCTTTCACTAAGAAATGTTAAAGTTCAGTGACATACTGTAAATTCGAATTTTTAAATTTTTTTTTTGGTCGAGTGATGCGTGGCACATGGCACGATCCAGTGGCACGTGGATCCTTGTGAGCTTGGGTTTCGACTTTTAGCCAAAACAAATATTTCTGTGTCGATCAAGAGAACAGCAATTAAGCTACATCAAGATTGGAGGACTGCTACTTTATCCTTCCCAATGCAAACTTCTGTTTAATTTGGAAACAGGCAGCTTTGTAAGATATCGCAAGATAATATGTTTTTGGTTTCCTCCTTTTGGAAACATTCTATTTGGAATATTGCCACTAGACACCTACATTCTGTAAACTTAAAATCAGTATTTATTAGGACCTTAGACGCATGTTTAGGGTCTGAAAATTTTAGTATAGTGGAGCAAACATGTTTCTTCAAAGATTACAGATAATATAATAGACGCAAAGTAACAGAAGAAACTCGATGTGTATGAAGCATATTAAATATCCAAATTGAACTTCGGTGATTATAGTAATTAATTAGTAATAACCGATAGCCGCTGGAGCAGGGGTGTTCTGGAGTGGAGACCGCGACTTGGCAAACGTAGCGTAGGACGCCCTCCAGCTACGTGGAGTGACGATATACGCAAACTGGCTGGCAGCGGTTGGATGCGAAGAGCTGAAGATCGAGCTCAGTGGCGTGCCATTGGAGAGGCTTATGTCCAGCAGCGGACGGGAGTAGGCTGATGATGAAAAATGATGATGATAGTAATTTAGTTGAAGGTATGTGTATCCGAAATCTAAAATACCGATAATAAACATTTCATATATAAAGGCAATATTAAAATGACCAATCAATGTAATTGTAATACAATATACCTAATAGGTAATTCGAAAGCCTTGATCGAATTTAAAAGTTGTTTGAGTTCGCGTTAAGTGCGGGCGTCTGCGGTTAGGTTTGGTTAACGGCTGGTTTACGTGTCATTTGGCATCAACAAGGCGGAAGACTGTATATTTTGACATACTCGATTATTGATTCGAGAAATAAACTCGCCATTTTTACTGTCATCGGTAGCTCACAGTTGATAATACTTTTAAAAAATAGATTAAAGTCGATGCACGGCATTATGAGTCCACTTCCATCTTCAGTTTGAAACACTTGAAAGTATATTATCCTCGATGCATTTCATTATCAGTCTGTTTTAGTTTACGGCTGGATATAAGCTTCCCCAACGGGGTTTTACGCTACCCTACGCTTAGCATGTGAGCTAGGAATCGCAAAACACAACTCCTTGCGCTCCCCAATAGCTGGTACGATACATACAATAAAGTGGTTTTTCAAAGATTTTCACAAGCTTTTTGTGCATTCAAACATAAACGTCTAATCATGGATGTAGCCGTGACGTGGTAATAACAAGCTTCACGTTCACGTTTGTAAGTCGGAATTAACACTTACTGAAGTAATAAAACTCTTTAAAATATTTCATCAATTCAAAACATGTACTAATTTGTTCAGGCTTAACCGAAGAAGCAATAACAATCAAATAATAATATAAATGAAATAATTATGTGCAAAAAGTAAAATACTGTATAAATACAATAGTCAGAGTCAGAAAAGTTTCAACTGACTTCCATCAAGTGAAGATCGGTCACTTACATTATAATGTAAATGTTATAAAAAAATGTAATTTGCGACGCTTACGGGCTTCAATGCAAATGTGGTTTTCTTCATAGAAAGTTATTTTGTTGACTTCCAACATAGTATTTTAAGCCATGAATAAAAACATCAATTGAATTTGTATTGAAAATACGGTCAAAATAACCGCAATTTATTGACGGAATTATATTAACTAATCTCAAAACTACGCAATTATAATCTAGTCATTAAATGTCGGAAAGTGACTAATACTTGACCCATTTATCATTCCACTGTAGAAATATGGGTCTCCTCTCATATTGAGAGTGTTAAGGGTGACACGCTGGCCAAGTGCGGGTTGGCAGACTTCACACGCCTTAGAATTTTTTTTTTATTTTATTTTTTTGTAAATTCTAAGGTGTGCATGTTTCCTCACCATGTTTCTACCACCGTTAGCCAGTGATATTTAAACTTAAAAGGCACTTTTGTAAAGAGGTGCGCGCCATGGATTTGAACCCAGCACCCTCGGCGTGAGAGACTGAATTCTTAACCACTAGGCTATCAGCAGAAAGTGAATACAGGTTAAGTATTTAAAGTGATCAGGTAAAAATCTAAAAAACATTTTAAAAAATATTGTAATTTTAATGCTAGTGCAATGGAAGGGTGTTAGAATAAAGAATACAATACCTAACAAGAGGAGATCTATAAATTTTTTATTACAATAACTGAAAATGTTAAACAAAAGCACGGGTTCATTGTCCCAATTTCACTAAACTCACCACATTAAGACAAGAAAGTAAAGGAGTTACTTTAGTACCGTACGAATCTTCTCGTCAAAAACATAAGTTTCTGATACCTAAGAACAGCTCATATAAAATTTTTCTTTCATCACCTCCTTTAGTTGTATAAGTGGTTTAGTTGTATATACGAGGTCTGGTGCTAAGGACATCATTCTTATTTCTAAAGGATTATTTAACTGTTTATCATTTAAGTACTTTTAAATTTAATTATGACCACTCAGAACTTCCTTTTTAATAAGATTTATTAAAAATTCCTAATAAAACATATGCAACTAATTTCTTATATTGTAAATAAATATATACAGCACTTTAAGATATATGGGAATTTCACATGCTATAAGTACGGGTGATCAATATAAAAATCTTTAAAACAAAATTCACAAAACACGCTCTCGTGAGAAAAAGAAAGAAGGGATCGCAGTGAATTGACTGAGGTGTTGAGTGACTGGGCGTAATAAAAAACCTTTTTGGCTAACGAATTGCAGGGCTGAGCTTTAGAACCGTCATTACGGGCTATCGTCTGCAGACACCCGTAATCAACAGATTGACTGAATTATCGATGGCTCTTTTATTTCTTTATATGTCAACGCTTTTTCAAATTTCGAACCGTTCGCTTTTGAAATATGCTGCGTATATCCAAAATATATTGGTGACATTTCGAATTTAAGCGATCTATCTTGTTGTTTCGGTGTAACTTAAATAACATGTTACGACAACAAACGGTATTATTCTCGATCGAGCGTTGGATGTGAGATTCAGAATTCATATTATTTATCTTGAACATTTTACTCTATACAAGTTGTTGAATCGAAATATTTTGAAGTGACAAGTGTTACTGACCTTTCTACACGCAAGTACAACTTGTTTATAGCATATATTAGGGTAAAGGCACAAATTGCTATACCTAAATAACTTTAACTACCTTCGATGGCGCGTTTTCGATGATATCGAACTGAACCGTGTAATTTTGTTGATTGCCATAGTTTGTTAGAGGAAATAATTTAATTATTCTTCTTTGTTTAATGTATAAGTGAAATACAAAGGGAGAAATGAATGCGTAGTAACAATTTGCACTAGTCGATCCAGTGTGATGGTGCAATATATGGTATATTCAACAAAGAAGTTTCCGTTAAGAGTTAAGTTACGATTTAAGTTAATTGAAAATAATTCTTTTTTCTTTACCTTTAGTAAACTTCCAAGGTTTTAATTTGTAAGAAGTAAAACTTTATAAAGAACAAATACAGTTTTCAGGAAGGCACACATATTGGGATAGTAGGTAGTTGTAAACTGAAATAAACTTGGCTCAGGAAAGCGGAGAGAAAGGATGAGGCAGTGAATGACCCAAATTCATGGAACGCGTAAGAAAGTTTCAAGGCGAAGTACAACTACAATTTTAAATTTGTTCTGCAATGTGCACTCCCAAAGCAGAAAGAAACCCAGAACCCGTACAGATGCATAGTGCATGCTACATAATCATACAAACAATCTTCTAATTATATAACTCACGTACAAAAATATGGTTTACATTTAGTACAAAAAATAAAATGAAAAAAAAAAAATACTTCACGTATGTAATGTGAAAGTTTTACAATATTCTAACTGTAAATACAAGTTTTAAAATATTCTCAATTACGTTTAAGAACATTTTATTACTTGCTCAAGTAATTTTGAAGGTGTTTTTAATGTGTTTATTGAAACTTTTAAACTCTGGTTCCGCATGACTAATTCCATGTAGCATATTTTTGGTTTTGGGGAAAGAAAGAGGTCACATGGAGCAAAGTAAGAAAAAGCCAAATCATTGTCAAAATAGGAGATTTCGTATTCTGTTTTACTACAAGACAAGTTGAAAGATCAACCATTTTGCAAATTCTCTGATAGTTTCTCAACTTAAATTACTAATTAATCGTTTTAATTACAATAGCCAAACGGAATCATAGGTATAAAGTACCTGTTAAAATTCATTTCGTACACGAACAAGCATGTAATAAGATCTTAAAAAACTAATTTTGTTGTTGTGACGTTAAAATGTTACAAACACGTGTTTCGGAATTTATATTTTCTAAAAATATGCCCATAAAACTGTGTTTTTATCGATAATAATGTACCAAAAAACCAACAGCGTAGGTTGTGCCCTCCCACCAGCGCCACCTACCCCGCCCGACGGTAGCACAATGCATACCAATAGACAATAGCCGAGTAAACCAGTAGTTTAATATCCAGGGTTGCCAGCTTCGGAAATTCAGTCATTCAATTGCAACATCCCCGTACTAAGAAAAGCGATAATACTAAATATAAATTTATAAATATTGCAAGTATTTATGAAAAATGTCGCAGTATCAATGCAATTTAAACTACTTACATAAATATATAGCATTTAAATTATTTTAACAGCATTAGGTATACTAACACTTACTAAGTATACCTTCTCCTTTG
>DWME01007241.1:0-12810 GCA_018244795.1 Parelbella ahira ahira
CGAACGTCTAGAGTTCAAATCCTGACTCATACTTTTGAGTTTAGAACATTGTGGGTGATTTTAACTTTAAACATTCATGATTAACATGATGAAAAAATATATCGGCGAAACACCTGGACATTACAGTATTATTTGATACAATTTGTTAATACGCAGTTGGCCAGCGTGGCTATTGTTTATACAACTAACTAACACAATATAAACATTAAAAGGGCCGACGTTGATGGTGATGAAGATGATAAAAATTCAGATGTTATCCCATGTTCATAAGATGTTCGGTTTAAAAAAATGATTCTGTACTTTCAGCGATTGTAGTTCTGAAACTGTGTTATTACTGAATAAGTCATGCTCGTTGCTTGACCTTTGATTACTTCTTTTTCTATCATGAAACAACTATTACTGTAATATTTAATGTTGTGTTCTAAAATATGTGGTCACCGATTCCTATCTTCTGTGGAGTCGACCATCTTTGTCCTGAGCAACTGTATGCATCTGTAACATGACAGACATTAACCAATATTAACGGAAGCCATGATAAATAACTAAGCGGGGCTAGTGATGTTAACAGTATTCTGTTGTATACTATACTATTTAACTTGGCTAACCCTGGCAATAACAGTCCTATTCCTAGATTCCTGTTCGAGACCAGTCGCAGGTATCTATGGGCGGTAGCGGCTGCTCGTGACTGCTGTCTGCTTGTTTTTCTCTCTCCCATAAATGCTGCAAGACTGTTTACCTCTGTGCAAGAAACAGATCTGCCCCTCAACCATGAGAGGCCTGGAAATGTATTGAATTTTGGCCTGGAATTTTGGTCTAGAAAGGATATAAATTAATATGCTATAATTTAATTGGATTGTCAATAGTTGAATACACAGTTAAACTTAAGCATTCATAGAGTGTAATACAATTTAATGTTTTGGAATTGTGTGATTGGTCGCAGCTGGTCGACTTGCTGTAGTATTACTTAATTGCATGATCCCTAGTATCCGTTTTAAAAATAGTATTTTTTTTCATGTATAATAGCAAAATAAGCTGAATCCCATAATTTAAGTAAAAAGTTTCCGCGAAAAAAAATTATGATCGGTTTTTCGTTTCAATCGAAACTTTTACTTTGGATCTCACGAACATAGAAAACTACTTAAGAGTTGACTTTTATACCGAAAAAACCGTCCAAATAATTCCCTATTGCTTCGGGTATGAAAGACAAATTGACATTGAAATTATTCAATAATCTGACTCGATGGTATTTTGTATGATGTTAGCGATCCCAAATCCAACGCTAGATATAGCGGATTTGATTCTCACTCAAATGAAATATTTGTAATAAATGAAATATATTTATTTGATATTATTTAAATGTTCAAGTTTGTAACAATATTAATTAAGGACTAATAAATCGGAACTCTATATATTTATTGCAATTATGTAACATATTTTTATCAAGTTCTGTAACATTCGAAGAATTGAAATGAGGGTACATTGAAATGTATAAATTGTATTTTTCTGTCTCTCTGTGTACGTCTGTAAACGGTTCTCCGTAAAGTTAATTGCGTAAAAAGTTCTAGGCTAGAACCTATACTGCACACAATGACTACCTATATAGAAATCTTTCATCATATAAAAATATTTCATCATCGGCTTGTCTAAATCTAAAAATATTGAAATACTTAAACAATATTTAAGTTCATACTTTAAAAAAATATTTAAAGTGTAGCAGTTCATAAAGCAGGTATGGCTCTGGATAAGACATTAAAACTGCACAAGATATCAAAGTAATACTTCACTTTGAACATAGTACTCACAGTGGCAAAGTTTTTGCCATTCTCTGTGATCTTTTATCGCAACGACCTTTTTAGACCGGTACAATAAGTACACAGACCTTGAAATTTCCGTAAATATTTTATTCCTATTATATTATTTTATTACTTTGTTACGTGAGATAAGATATATAATTTAAACATTCTTTGTCCTTATCGTTATGATTCGGGCGTTTCGTGATCGACACGAGATTAAATACAAAAATGAATATGTGTAATAATTTATTTGTCAATGAAAACTAATCGTAAATTAATAAAAGAGAACTGATATGTACACTTTTCAATCACAATTATATTTGAACCCGACAATGTCCTCGGCGTTTTTTTGCAACATTGATGTGAATATGACCCCAAACTCGGTAACGCCTGGTTGATTCCGTTTTTGATACCAATCCTCGTCGCTCAAAATGTCCAGCCACGCCCGCAGTTTTGGATAATTTTCATCAATATGCACCATAATATTGAGAGTCGATACTGTCGTCACACAAGCTATGTCCGCAATAGTAATATGATCTCCTGCCAGAAACGGACTCTCCTCTAAATACTTCTCTAGAAAACCGTACGCTTCTTCAACATCACTTACTCTTTCCTCGTCTAATGATAACGCCTTTTTATAAATTACACCTGCGGCAAGCGCTATAAATCTTGGAAATAAAATCGATGCGTCCAAAAACAATCTCTGATGCACGATCGCTCTCTCTCTTAAGTCGTTAGGATAGAGTTCAGCTCTCTTTTCTGCACCATATTTAGACACAAGATAAACAATTATAGCGTGACTGTCAGCGAGTACAAAGTTTCTGTCTTCGAGTAGAGGAATAGTGTGAACTGGATTCTTCTCTAAGTAATCTGGTGCGAATTGTTCGTTTGCAAGTACATTCAATTCTCTTGTCTCTATTTCTAGACCCAAAATGTCAGCGACCACTAGAACAGTTCTGGCCGGTGGACTTGCATCCAGCTTGTACACAATGATCGGCATCACGTCAATTTTGCGTTACACACGCTTAATGAATGATATCATTTTCATAGAGTTAGTCTTGATAAATGTTATCGCTTCTATCATCGATAAACAAGGTGATTTAGAAATTGACATTAAATAAAACTCAAGTACAAAATTTAAAAAATACTCTGTATCTTAGCGAAATGATATGATAAATTCTCGTCATGCTGCACCCATTTTATTAGAAATGATTACCAGTTATCTTACAAGTACATTATAAATCTGTGATTACCGATTAGAATTTGGTTATAAAATATTTATTGCTTTTAAAATAATGCTAAACATCATGAATTTGAGCTATGTATGTAAATTGTACTGTCTATTACGAGAATATAGAAATGATAGAGATGTCTATTACGAGCATAGCGATTTAGTTACTATACATTAATAATATAAAACTGGGCATTATGGATGTTGAAAATGAATATATAAATGAACCTTACCCTATGTTGGAACCAAATGAACTGTTTTAAAATAATTTATTTAGCATTTTTTTCTAATAGGGAATTAAGGAAACCACCGAGATCGTTTAATCCCGGTTGATTTTGACTCAAATACCAGTTTTCACTGCTTAACTTCTTAAACCACTCCTGTAATTTTGGATATTCAGCATTAATAGGCACCACTATGTTAAGAGATGATACCGTGGTCACACATGATATATCCGCTATCGTTAAATTCTCGCCCGCTAGGAAAGTACTTGTTTGAAGATATTTCTCTAAGAAACCATATGCTTCTTCCACATCAGAGGTTTTAGCTTTATCGACACTTGGTGCATTTTCGTATGCAAGGGCTTTTATAATAACAACCAGTCTCGGAAATAGGATTGATGCATCTAAAAATAACCTCTGATGAACAATTGCTCTTTGCTGTAAGTCACTTGGATACAAATTCGGTGCCGTTTTTGCACCGTATTTGGATGCTAAATAAATGACTATAGCATGGCTGTCAGCAAGTATGAAATCTCCATCTTCAAGTAACGGGACCGTGTGCAACGGATTCTTCTTTAAATATTCTGGCGTGAAGTGTTCTTTAGTTTGTAAACTGACTTCTTTTGTTTCAATGTTTATCCCCAGAATTTCAGCAGTTATCAGCACAGTCCTTGCTGGTGGACTGGCATTAATTTTGTAAATTATAATCGGCATTGTTAGTGTTCCCTCGTGTATGGTTCACAACGAAATAACTCTTTTAATTCAAGCGGTGAGAGGACTGATAACATTTGGTGCGTTGGTCATATCTTTTATAGATTGGGTTATCTGTTATCTAATCTAATCTATATATTTTGCCTGCTTTTTCCACCAAATTAATACCAATCATCATTATTATAGTAGGTTTTTTTAAAATGACATTATAAAAAATAAAACATCTTGCCACGTTACAATGCTTGACATCACACAATTGAACAATTACCACGATACAATGCTGACATAATATGGTCTATTTCAAAGCTACTCGTATTTAGTAATACATACTAAGATTACATAACAGATGTCGACTTGCCTTAGTTAAATGGGTCAAGGATGCTTAGGTTGTAAGGTATTTCTGACTAAACTATAAATAGTCCTGTTAAAGAATATTACTGGGTAACATTATGTCATATTTTAAAATAACGATGTAAAGATTAATAAGGAACATATTTTGCTCCTCGTGTGAAAATAGTTTCGGTAATTCAATGAAACAACTTCTCAATTTCTATTAAAACTGAATTTGACTTCGGTTGCAAGATATGTATAACGTAAGATTTAAAGTAATTGACAAGATTTTTTCGACGATGCAAATCGGATGGGAAAATCGCATACGATTGTTTTATGCACGTTCCAAAAGGTTTGAGTAACAATATGACAAAAGTATTTTCTACTGTTTACGGCATTTTATTTATTATTGTAAATCATTTGTATGTGACAAAATCTTATGTTCAGCAATCGTGGCATTATTGCTTCACCAATTTCTGCCGTTTAGCAGCATTGAATGAATTATATTTCAGTTTAAAACGTATTGCATAATAACAATAAAATTCTACATCGGCTCCCTCATTCCCACGGCTCTCATTTCAAGTACGTACATCATTTTCCTAAATACATAATTAAATAAATGGTCGACTTTAGCTTGCATGCCAATTTACTTAGTAATATAATAACCAAGGATAAACATGTCTATATGGAAATCAAGTATGGTTCATAAAATATATTTGACTCGTACGAGGCTTAAGTAATGCTCCTTAAAATGACATTACATGCATTGGATAAAATACAATTTGCAGAGTATACACAATTTGTGCAAGCCTTCTTTGTCGTAAGCTTTTAGTCTGAACATACTTATACACAGTAATAACTGAGAAAATATTTAAGAAAATGTTAAAAGGCGATGGGTTTGTAGCATAAGTATCTGTGGTGCAATAAATTGTGGGCTGAACTTGTCAAAGACATTTAATTGATTATTTTTCGAGTTACAGTGTTTGTGGCCTAACAGTTAGGACTAACAGTTTTCACTTAAAGGACTTATTGCGCCTGATCTTACTCTTGACCGGTCGATGTTAACGCCACTTTTGTGGTAAAAAGATGTCGCTTCTAAATCATTTACGATATGTCAATGCTACGAAAGCTTCAAGTAGGACGCCTAATTATAATGGAGTACCATTTAAAGGGACTCGTTAATTGGAAAATATCAAACGGAATCCTCTATAAACATAAGGGAAGCTAAGAAATTAATTCCAGAACCTCCGACTCATTACCCCCTTAAGGCTAACTCACCACTGAACATTTTAAACTTAAGCGATACAGTGTGGAATTGTTCGTCGGAGTACCTTTTTCTATTATTTTGTACATAATTTGTATGTTAATTTATATTTTTTTTATTTGTATGATAACATTTAGGAAGTTTCATATAATAATGAGGTTAAAGCAAAATAAAATATACTTATCTGAACCCAACCATTTGCTAAATTACTGTTTTTATTCCTTGCCGTAAAGTTGCATTTAAATTGACGAAAATTTTGGAGGCGTTTTACAGCCTCTTCAGATTTAAAGTTTTTATAAGAAAAAAGTTATTCATGCTATGAAAAAAGTGTTCTTTCGAGATTATGTTTAGAGCGTACTCTGGAAGAACAAGGGACTCTCAATTTTGCTGATACTTGTAAATCTATACACAGTAAATTTCAGCAGGTCTTCAAGCATCATAATTATGCTAATGGTCTATTTGAATAAGATCGTGGTCAAACTGTCATCAAGCTGTCTGTATGTTTTTTCGTTGAGAAAATTCTTTAGTTGAGATACGACGCTCATATACCTACAATTTTCTGTTATGTTTTCATGCATGTTTATCGTTCATAATGTAACGATATTCCTCGGTGATAAATGAGAAATCTTGTTACCTAATCCAGTTTAGTGCCGTACCCTTCAGACCGGAATGCACTCAATCCGAAACTGCACGACAGTCGTGATACGTGTGTTAGTTCCCAACAAACGCGTTGGAACTTAATGATTCGCTCCAACAACTGTTAAGATTTGATAGAAATTATTGAGTAAATACCAAGATCGCAGTTCAAACTTTCGAGGCTTACTGCAAGGCATGCGAGCCCTCATGAAACTTTGCCCGTGGTACATATTCAGCGTGCTGAAATATGTGCTGCTAACATAGCTATTAATTTATTTCCGCTGTGAATTACTATCGAAGATAGCATTTATTCTTGCAGAAGTTAAAGCACAAGTGTTGTATAAAAGTGACCTTAGTTATATAATTAAAGAAACTTAAGTGCATAATATTTAGATAACAGAGTATAAATTAAAAATGACATTGAAAGGCATAATAAGATTCCTACCAATAAAGGTAATATCACATGCTATGACAGGTGCGTTCACGATATTTATGTGAATTTTGAAAATGCAGGATATGGGTATAAATATCGCTATTGAATTATGTTCATAAATACATGAAATACATGTCTTGTCACAGTTAATAAAAACTTTTTCACATTATTAGCATATTTACTAAATTCTTGATGTTTTAGAAGCACGATTAGAGGATTTTTCTTACTTGAAGGAGTCTGGATTTGTGTCCGATGTATCGCAATAAGCTCAGCCCCTTATCCATAGAACATATACTCGTAATATGACATGAAACCTGGGACTACTACAATCCTCCATCTGCTCCTTGGGTAGTGCAATCGTGATGTTATAACAATTATTAAATTCTAAGAATTTTTCTTAACACCTCAGGAGTTTGAATAGGAGTTTAAGTGGAATACCGCGTGTGACGCGTTCGAGTACATTGGCGTTTCTAAACGTGCTCACGATCTGTTTCGTCGCGGCTCTCGGGATTCTGTCGGATACGTTATTAGATTTACATCACAAGGTGTACACTTAAGGACGAAATTACAATCAGAATTTCGTAGCAAGCTTAAGATCAAATATTTGCGTGTACAACAGTGTTAATGCAGATAGCTTTCAGTATATTTGAGACTGGCTCTTCTGAGGATGTTTCGCATTGAAGCTTGGTTTATAGCGTCGAGTAGGTAGCATAAATGTTATTGAAGATAACAAATGCAAATGTAATAAAATTATGTTTGTTTTTTATTGTGACCGTTTCATTTCATTTAATTTATTGATTTCTTGATCACCGAATTTAGTTACTTGAAGAGATTTTATGGTACATCGTGAACTGATATCAACAATCATCTCATTAAATTAAAAGAATGTTTCGTTACGAATTATCGTTAAGCTCGCGATCACTTTAAAAATTCTAATCGACTTATTAGTACACCATGGTTATAGTAAAGTTAATTAGAGTAAACGTGTACTATTACTGTATAATATATATGAAGAATGAACGTGTACATCCTTGAAAGTACGTATAATATACTATTTGTGTCCGGAAGTGTACAGAGAAATCGTATCAGCAAGGGAGTCGTTACACGGCACCATTATATCCCGTCTCCATCATTAAATTCCAAAATTTTTCCTTATCAACCAATATTGGGGCCTGTTTTCCCTGGATACAGGGTAAATACCCCAGTGTGGGGGACGCTGCAGGGGAAAACTTTTAGGGCCCCTGTCCACTAATTATATACTAAATGTTTAATCTAATAGAACATAATAAAACACATTTGTTATAATATGTACAGATTTCACTAAAGGTCAGACAATTATAGGTACATCACTTTTAAAATTTGTTGTGTATACAAATACATTAAAATTATTATATTATTTCATTTTTATAACTACGTTCTTGACTATTTACTAACACTACATACCTAATTATTACACCGATACTCAGCAATAGTTGATTTATCAGTCAAAAATGCACTCGAAGTTACGCGCGCGGGCACTGATTGTGCACAAGGTGCTTAAATACAACTTGCTAACTTCCGGTGGTGAGTGCGCGAGATGGAAATTTTATGTACCTACTTTGAAGTGTTTCAAGCGTTTTTTTATTTTTAATCGAAGTGCAGGGGAAACGTGGAGTGTGTTGGAAAGTTTTCGTTTTTATAAAATTAAACCGGAAAACATGTACACTTTCGACCTTATGGTTAGTACAGTTGCCGTCGCTGGGGAAATTTACAATATTAAAAGACTCGTCAAAGTATTTGAAGGACACCTGTTTGGGCGCCCTTATGGCAATAGTGTCACGACAGTTTGAAAGCAAATTGTACTATAGTTTGATATGAGGAAAAATTGTCTTTGAGAAAATCTTGTTAGTTGTTTTCATTACACATAAATCGTTTATGAAATCAGTTGAAATAAAATTTTGAAATGATATACATTTTGAAATGATATACATAATTAAGGAATAACTTCTTTCGTTTTAATAACTATGTTTACGAATTCTTTCGTAGTAGTAGTCACATACTATTCGTACTATTTCGTAGTAGCCACATACTATTCTGAATATGTGACTACTGTTGTTATAAAAGTTTAATACATACAAATTTTCTTTCTAGAAACCAATTCTAAAATAACTGTGATGGCAAAAAACAGTTATGTAATCCGTCATAAAGTCTCCAATCGGTCGAAACGTTCCGAAGTTGCCCGGTAACGAAAACCATCAAAAATTATAACATCAATCATTACGCATTCGAGGTGAACCATTGAATAATAGTCAATATAGGTACATACGATTGTTTTATTGACGTTTGTCACACAAGGCGCTACATTTATTGTGTCGGTTCCACCAGAGTCGGGGACGATTGGAAACTTTTAATGGCGCTCCGAAGGAGACGGAACCTTGTGTTCACTTTTTGATTACATTGTTCAGGAGTTGAAGAACTGAGGTTTTTTTTTCATAAATCGTGTTGCCCATTGCTAGCCAGAAACGCCTGTAAATGTTGATTATATTAAATAGAAACATAAATTAGGAATTAAATTAATATAAGTAGGTATTTTTATATTTAAAAAATATTAAAATAAAGAAAATAATACTTTATTTGTAATGTAAAAGATTGTGGTAATCGTTTATTTATTCGATTTAATTTCTAGCTCTCTAGTTTATAATATGATAAAAAGATGTATTACTTACATTTTCTTACAAAACACAATTTTTTCGTTCAATATATTATGTATACCTACAGTTGCTTAAGTGATAAAGAGTACATGACAACATTGAAGATGGTTTTAGAATTATAATTTTTAATCAGGAAATCGTGTCATGACTGTCATTGACATTGACGATTTTATCACATTATGTTTTATTACTAAGTGGTCAGGTTTAAGAATTAACCCTGTGATCATCTTGTGAAATACATAATGATGAATAATCTTGGAACATGTATTCAAGCAATACGCAATTATTGCTGTAAAGGGTATAAAGGGTTAAATCACGGTCTAATGTGCGTTGTTAAAATTTATTTACCGATGCTATTTAAAAATAATAATAAAGCCTTCATAAGGAACTTAATTTATGACGTTATTAATATATTTCGCTCTTAGTAGCGATTACTCCAATAACTGTACAGATTCTAAGCGCATGTTGGAGGAAAGATCGTTAATTCATAGGAGCAATGAGAAGTAACAATCGCCAAGAACCTAGTAATTGATACTACTAAAAGAGTGTTGCAAAAGTACATTTGATTTTCTCAGCCTTTAATAAATACGTTGCAGATTTATTAGCACACAAAAATGAGATATGAATTCTTAAAATGTAATTACTGCAAAAGATTTTGAAAGTAATGTTTAACAAACTGTAAAAGTCCACTGCGACTTTCCACAAAATAAGATATTTTGAAAATCTGTTGGTAATATCTGGTACAATTGCAAGAAAAATGGGCAAATCCCACTTCGACATAACACAGCAAGCACTGCAGACTCGTAACTGTTATAATTTTGGGCTATATCGTAGATTTTATATTACAGCTGTAAGGCGCTTGTCTGATAACGAGCAAGAAAGAAGCATCGCATTGAAATTGAAAACGGTAGGTTTTCAATTTGCAATATCATACTGTTATTATGACATACATACATACATACGTTTGGATTTTATAATAATTTATCATGTAATATTTGTTTGTCATTTGCGCACCCACGTGATCAACGAAGCAGTCGTTCATGAATTACTTATCTGCAGCATTGTTGGAAAGTACTAAGCTAAGAAGAATTTCCTACTGATTGTTCTTAATACTTACTGTACTGATAGTCCTTTATACTAAAACGCAATATGTGTTTTCCGGCAGGGTTACTATTGCAATCGACGTTCACACTCTATTTAGCTCGTTCGCACTGAGTACCTTGCCTTTGCCTCTTACCTCCCTAGAGTACATAATACAAAGCCAATGATAAGTTAGTAAAGCCACTAGTTGCTTCTGGAAGAACGATTATCAAGCACTCGGCCACTAATCGCTCTAATCTGTTACTAGTAACACATACCTATAGAGGCTTTTAATTATTTACACACACTGGTATGTTTTTTAGCGGGCAGTGACCCGCATTGCTCACCCAGGGGTTGAGGGTTCGGTTCTCAACAAACGGAAATACATATCCTCTGCCTACATACAGTCGTGATGTTATATTAAAACATTATAGTTTCTCGCTTACAACTAGTTGTCAAACAAGTACTTAAAGCACGCTTTAATTACACGAACTGGCTGTAAACTACGCGAAGGTAGTAAAGTTAACTACGGTACGTGGTTGTTAAGTTGCGGTTCGCTCCAGCAAGCGTACTTACCTGATGATGTTAAAGTATGTTATAGAACTAGCGAATCGGTGTTCAGACTACCTGATATTACTCGTATATGTATTGGAATGGAAGCGGCTATTATTTCAGAGAGCTCACCCCACTGAAACGTCTTGGATTCTATTCTGTATCGCACAACTTTTGAGTGCGGATCATAGTGAAAATGTAGCTTGTGATGCTCATAAAGAGTTGCTATTTTCGTTTTAGGCGTTTTCTATTTTTGTAACTTACTTTAAGCAGTTGACAGTAATGGATACCGTCTCGAAGGCACCGTTCTTCGAATCGCACGAAATTAAACTGTCACAGGGAATATCATTTTGGGCGTGTCAATAGGAACACGCGATTTGCCTTCTTCCGTATTAGGGATGTGTCTCATCACGAGCGAGTAAGTGTTGTGCGATAATACGATATGTCTTTTTGTAATCATTTTTACTATTATTATTATTATATCACGTTCCGTGTCTCTGTCATTTTTCCTATTATTTATGACCCGACATACTTGCACATTAAATATGTACATAAATATAATTTGAAGTAGTGTAAGCTTTTTAGTCCTTATAGGAGGGTTTTCATCTTTTCTACTTTTTCTTCAGAACTTTCGATAACTTTCTTAGCACCCATTTCAGGTTTCCACTAATATACATCAAGTAAAATTTTGTAGTTAGTTCTAGGCCTCCTTTAAACATGGTTTCGGGTAATTAATGCTGCATATAGAGATATAAGAATTATTAATAAAGATAATTGGTTATTGTTGCAAATTCAATAAATAAAAAATACATTATCTAATTTGCTACTAATACTTTAGTTAATTTACTCGTTTATTTCAATGTTTAGGCACCTCGACGAGTGAGCGTGCGATTGTAGGTATCTATTCAGAAATATAAGTGAGGTTAGGTTACATGGCTCAGATCGAGTTTGCTATCAGGTAGTCTAAAACAGTAAAAATACCACTCTTGCTGCTGTCCTGCGGTCGGACCCGTGCCTAACTACGTACTCTTTACACCATTATTTTAATTTCCACCAAATTCGGTAGGCACGAGAGGTCACACCGAATTTGCATACAATATAATGTCTAGCTATGTTATACTGTGTAATTATGTAGATTGGAGATGGTACCTCCTTCAATTTGCGCCGCATTAGCTTTGTTTACTTATTATAGTGTTTCACGGATGTGGCTACGAAGTAATAATAATTATGACTGTTATGACGGAAAGAGGATTAAAGTAATGAGGAAATGATTGTATTAACAATAATGAAATGTTTTAGTGCCTCAACTGTGGTTGCATATTGAAAAATAATGAATTAAAGTAGGTAATAATAGTAATGTTCAGCTTTCTAAATATTTAGCTTTGATCTAAAATAAGTCATAACGATGGTGCAGTAGACATGCAAGTTATGTAAGTATACATTAGGCTCGATGTTATAATTCAAAATGCAGATGTCTGACGGAATGTAGCGAAATATCCCGAAGTACCTATGGCGGAATGTTGCCAGTTAGGATTAATAAATCGATTGTTAAATGAAAACAGTGTTGTTGTCACTTAGAAACATAAATTGACTTTATTTTTTTCGCCAGCACCAAGGATTGACTAGTACATATATTATGAAAAAAAAAATCCTATTGATATCCAGATCATATGTAGTGAAATTAGGATTTATATTTACTAATCGATAAAATTAACATAAAATTAATTATAAAGCTCAAAATAAAGTCCCAGATCACCCTCTGTTACACGGGTTGTATAACATACCTGCCGAAACGGGGACTGTATACACCCTTCTGCCTACGCCTTCGGGGCAATACAGTCGTAACGTTACATAATATATAAATTTTGA
>DWME01007242.1:0-12808 GCA_018244795.1 Parelbella ahira ahira
CAACATTTTAGTTGATATCGTTAGGTAAAAAGGCATTTCGCAATCTTAAATACTTTGTCGTATTGTTATAAAGCAATTATTAGCCGACTTATCCATAGAACACCTTTTAAGTTTTGCACATAACTTTGGAAGCCTTAGAAGCCAACCATCCGGTTACACGGATTAGTTGTTTGGTGAACATTCGGGCGACATTCTCAACCTATATACCGCGGGTGCAGTCGTCAAGGCGACCGACTAGCAAGAACATAAAGTATCTCGTAAACATCGATTCAAGGGACACTCACACCGACTATTTCTCGTTAACATTTTATCGAACTTGCTGCACTTTGCACAGTATGAAGCGCTAAGCTCCATATAGCTACCAAGTTTGTTCTTTAAATATTGCTTAGTAATAGAAAAAAAAAACAGTTAGAATGTGGCATTCAGATACATATTTTTGTTTTTGGGGAAGACAAGGTGGAGAGCACATCCACCCTAAGCCTCATTATTCTACGTGATAGTATTATCTCTTTGTTAATTATACTCGAGTTAACTGCCCAGAAGTTCGGCCTTAATATGGTTAATCATATATATGTACGTACTTACATGTATTATTCAACATAAGTATATCTTGGATCTTAAACTTAAGTAGCTGAGAATATCCAGTCTCGAATATTTTTATGATTACAGACTTGAGGTGTTTTTTTATATTCATCAGTCTCTTCCAACCCATTCATATTTACAGTTTCATAAATTCCTGAGACTCATGCTTTTATACTTAGTTCGTAAACAATTTAGTTATTACTGAAACGGCGATGGTTCCGCAGTGGCGAGTGTGAGGCGGCGTGCCCTTATCGGATTGTCGCGAGATACGCCATTCCGTAATGGAAATCCCGTGATTTGCAAGCGGGAAATATGCGATAACAATAAACACCTAGTTTATTTGATTGCGCGTTATTTATCGCGCTGTTGACCGAAAACGAGCGCGTTAGTTGGGCTGCGAACTGCTCGATGAACAGCTTTGCGCGCGCCCGCTCACAATTATTTGAGATGTTTATACAAATGTGAAGGATTTAAAAAAGGAACAAGATGTGACGTTCTATATTTAAAAGATTGCTACACTTGATGATATTTAAAAGTGTAGATGTACAAAAGGACTTTTTTTCGATTATTAACATCAAAAAACATTGATATATAGATATGTAATTACTTCAACGTGTTGTAGTATGCTCAGTGCATTACGAATCCTGTCTGTCCGGTAGCTATAAAAGGCTTTGTGAACAGACGGTTTCTGATAAAATACTTATACAGTTGGAAGTACAAAATTGTTACAGTCAAAAAGTCTAAGTAAGATGTCGACGAATGGTAAATCGATTTTAAAGTAGAACCTTAGAAGGAATGGAATACTGATAGAAGACTATATTTTATCAGTAACCCGTCTTTCGCTTTCCGGCTTAATTTATTATATTACACCAAAACAGTATCTGATAATATACTAACTTAATTGTATGTCAAAGATAACAGTACAGTTATGTTTCAAGACTGTCAGTTCGAAACTCGTACGTGATAAGATTATTACAAAATCTGTCACAAAATTGGATCACAGCGACAGTCCATCTCGGCGTGTTTCGTAAGCAACCGGCATTCGCTGGTCAGGCAAGTGCGAGTGCATCTGATTGCTGGAGATTTATCGCCCGCCCATTGTTGGACCCAGAGCTGATGAGATAAGATAATGACGTAATATACTCCTAACATGTTCACAATACGAGACGGGTTTCATGTAAGACTAACTCTGAACAATTATAATATAATTTTATTTAACAAAACTTATTGATAACAACATACAGTTTCAATGAATTATAATGCAACACAATGAATATTTGCAGATACGATCTATAACTAATCTCTTCGTCCATTGTTGTCAGTTTCCGCTGTATATGGATCTATTATACGGATATTTTTTTGTGTATACATTTAACATATATGTACATAATAAATAATTGTTGAGGAGACAGTCAAGGTTTCTGCAGTAAGCTGCAAAGAACAGGAGAACATAATCAGCTGATACATTGCCAAATACTATTTGGCAATAATTACAACCTTCATAAACGTTACTTAATATTAATAATAAATTAAAGCTGAACGCTTCGTGTTAGTAATTAGCGAGTATTAGTAGGGCTAGTAGGAGGATAAGATTTTAATCTAACGTGGCGTATCGTTTGCATGACGCCACGCGAGCGGCGGCGTTAGCGCCGTATATGGGGTTCCGGGTTTGGTTCCGCAGATATGCGATGCATTCTACTAATGGCAGTGCGACACGGTGAGAATCATATCTTTTGATTCAGGCTACAATTAATCACATGTAATACTTACTATTGAGAAATATATTAATATAATATGATGATATACCTACTTTAAAATGTTCATGCATATTATATTCGAAACTGAATTGATATTTAAAAATTTATTTGCCAACAAGTGTTTTGTGTAATTATGTGTATTTTATTAAACGATTAAATGTGTCTTGTAGGTATTTTAATATTTACAGTACATGTGCTGAGAGAAGAAAAATTATTTTCATATCTTTTTAGTTGTTACTGAATGTGGATAAAAAAGTGAATGCAAATAAAAATATAGTCAATCAACGAGCATTGCGGACAAAACGATTAAAAATGCACGAATCGCGTAACCCAATGGAGGTGACGATTATATACCACCATTAAATATTTGTACAAAACAACAAAATAATCGATTACAGCAATCATGTTAGAAAACATCGAATAATTATCGCAATTACAGCGGCTAGGCCTACCAGTCAGGGCACGGAGTCACCTTTCTAAGGCCGACCTTGGCCAATCATCGCGCGGATTAATGTCGCCGGCGACAGATCGCGATAGTGCGCCCTACTTGTCCCTGTCGCTGTCGCGGTCGCCGTCGCAGGTGCGGCGGAATAAATAACGAGCAATTAAAATCATTAATAGCAAATAGTTCGACAAGCATAATAATCGCGATTACTCTACCAGACCCTCCGCTGGCAGCGCTGATACCGCTCAAGAATGGCCAACGTGAACAGGAATACGTTGGCGCCGGCGCGAGACTAATGGTCCTCGCGTAGCCATTCATTTATCTGAAAGCTAATTAACGCTGCACAGTAGTCTTCGAACGGAAAAGATGAAATTTTGTGACAGCGAGCTGTGTAAGATCCGTAAAAGTCAAAAGTTGTCGCCTACTGCTCCTGTGTACGGAACAAGGCATGAAGTAAGATTTAAAATTATTTGTGAATCTATTTATCTTATAATATAAAAAAATTCGGTATAAATTTTCATTAGAATATTCAATCTTAATAAGCGTATAAACAAATGATTGATCAACAAATGATTGATCTTATTGGGAATTCACAAACATAATTATGTCAAAATTGTGTACGTGTTTCCATAAGATACCGATAATTTTTAAAGCTTAGACTATAACCGAGATATTGGAAATGATTTTTGTTCAAATCGTTCTAAGATGCGTGAGTTTCCGCAACAAGTTCGATGAATGCTAAACCTATACTACTCTAATCATTTCATAAATATAGAGTCGTATTTCCTGAATATATTTCTATGACTATTTGCCAACGCTAACCTAGATAGGTATTGAAGAATTAATAATGTAACATGATGCCTTATTAAACATAACCACAATTGTCCCGAACATCTGACATAACAATGCGGCATCACATGATATCCAGTCTCACAACAATACATCTTTGACAATCCGCATCCATAACCTACTCCCACCCACAGCTGCGAAAGAATTATCACTTTTTAATTACACCTATCTCTATTGAAAGTCTCGACAAGCAATAGTGCTACCTATGATTAATGGGCTAAGAACCGAAATGACGAATCAGTTGCAACGCGTCTAACGACGAAATATTGACGCCGAGTCTGGTGAATGGAAACTTTGAACGTCAGTATGAATTATCTGTTGTCAGTGTTGAGCAATTGCAGAAAAAAGTTTTAATGCTATCTTCATTTATTAGTGACACAGTTACAGGTTTACGGGAGCTTTTACAAAGGCAACCATTAAACATATCTGTATGCTGAAGATGACATTGATACTGTGACTGATATTGAGGACTGTGCTGATCATGCTCGTATGAGATAGTGCAGTATGACATAGGTGCTGTCTAGTTACGAATCAGATGACCGCGTTAGATGTATTCATAAGTATCATTATTATAACCAGTGCTGCCAATTGTAACTTTTTACTAAATCGTAACAATAAAAGGAATTCATTGAGTGACCGACATAAGATGCGACCGTAGTATGGCGTATCAGACGCGTGGGCACAGGGGCATAGCAAAGCTTTATTATTGGAAAACGCAACCCGGTTATCGGGTGTGCTTAGCCCGGCTCATCAGCGCTGATCGATCACTGTTATGACAGGGTGCGTTGCAATTGTACGCATTGTTGGCTCCCGAGGGTGGCGAGGCATCACACAAGCCGAGGGCGACCGACGCGAACGAGATAATATCTTACAATACGGTGTTTAAATAAAGATACGTAAAACGAATACGTTGTGACGGCCAGGGTTAGGACATCGAGATGTTTTATGTTTGAAAGTTGTGTTAATTTATTTTAAGATTGCTCTCTGCTTACGTCAGAAATGACCTTGCATTATGTTATAATAATTGTGTAATTTTAAAACCGAATGGCACACTAATATGTGCAGGACGCAATAAAATCAAAATTTTCATTATATCTCCCTATAAAATTAGATTGGTAAGATTTTCCGTTTGTCATTTATTGAATTTAACTTTATTTAAATTTTCCAGCTTTAGTTTTAGTTGTTTCATAGGCCTCGACGTACGTTCAGATCATGTGATGCACGATGCCATGATTTTTTTTCTAAACAGTCGATATTTCATTGTACGTAATTACCATAAAGTCAAATTATTCATCGGTCGGTTGTTAGATGATGATTCAGGATCCACGAGCAAGTGACATGACAATGAATCATCAGGGACGTACCCACTACGTACGGGACAACGATAAACGATTGCGTTGCGATAAATTAAAGATCAACTGGATTACTTCACTTCATAATAAGATTGCACACTAATAGTTTTGAAGCAGGCTCGGAATTGAATGTACAGATAGCATGTTTGTAAGAAAATTATATGCGATATTAACAACCGGAACTTACAGAATGGCGCCAAATGCATTAACTTGATGTCCTCACATCGTCACCACCCAGTAAATTTATTTAGAGGACCACCAACGTAAAACATAGCATTTACTACGTAAACTACAATTACAAATAAATTTATTCAATTGCAGGTTACCCCATCTCGCTTTACTATATGTGTAACATTGTCAATCTCCAAGCATTTTGACAGATTAATATTGAAAGCCTACAGTGCTTGACGCTAGCAACTAGAGCCAATCTCTTATTACAGTAGATATGTAAGACATGCGGTGATTTTCACAGATTTTGACCTAGCTCGCTGTTCGCCGCCCGCTGACGATCAAACACGTCCTACCGTCAGCATGATATGACCTTTGTCATGCACATTGCTCATTTCACTTCCCCATTCACTAAGTATAAAGTTCGATGTCTTATGGAGACGTCAGCTGGTATCGACGTTAGATGCATATTCATTACGCATTATGGTAGTTTATCGAGTACCTGCACAGCGAGTTTCGCTCGACGACTTAAATATTTCCTGTTACATAACTTATTACACTTAAACATGATCTGATCGTATTTGTCAGGGAAATTCTAAAAGAAATCTCTGTATCACTTATATTACATATATATTTTTGTAAATACTTACATCATAAAACCTTCCGACGACATTCGTAGGATCGCCGGTAGACACTGGATGAGGAAAGCAGAGGACCGAGCAACGTGGCGCGCTCTAGGGGAGACCTATATTCAGCAGTGGACAGCTATAGGCTGATGATGATCATAAAACCTACAATAATGAGGCATCAGTGTTAAATCAAATCTTTGTTTACCGTACTATAATGCCAATATTAAGCTGCCTACTTCTAGAACATTAGCGGTAACCCACAGATCCTCAACCAGTACGAACAACGTGTAGTCACTATGCTTTTGTGTTTCGCTCTTATTGTCCACCCATCGCACAGTTCTGACAAGCGGCTGATCCCATTGTAAGCGACGATTGATGGCATCCCGGATTACGATAACGCCTTATTTAATTTTGATCGAAGGTCCCCCCGCTTGCCAAAGGGTGATGCGTTATGGGCATCGCTGCTTTATAAGCACTAATGTGCTATGAACCGTAGTGTCAGTCCTCGCGTTAAAGGTTACTATATTATGAGTAATTTTGTTACAAAAATATTATTTAGTAGATACTGCGAAGACTGCTAATTCATATTTGGTTAGCTTGGTGAAATTTTAATAATTTCATAAATAAAAACTATTATTATAATACACTCTTACTATTATTATTATATCGTTAAGCCGGATCCCTTACGAGGTAGGCAGAGATGTTCGTGTTATTGTTCATATAGCATGTTTTTTAACGGACTTCTTGTTTTCATATAATTTCATCAATTGTAACAGGTTACAGTTCAAGAACGTAACTTTAACAAATCAATCTGAAGTTCGTATTACAATGGATTATACTAAAATATTTTTTTATTTATTTATTAACAAAAACTGACACAAACCTGTTTCTTACAGAATCAACTTGTATACAATGTTTTTCCATATGGATTTAAATTAAACAGCGCTCTCCAGGCGCCTTCCTAATAGTTACCATTCATCACTACGAAACATCGCGGCCAGGAGATGACCTTAGATTGGCACGTGCTTAGATCTGAGATTAAAAAATCTAGCTGATCACAATCGCAGTGTGGCCGTTAGACGGATAGATGTAGCAATTAATATAATGAAATACTAAGAAACAATATTAGCATAATATAATTACAGAACAACCCACTGTTAACACAGGTTACAGGTGTTGATAGATTGAAAAATTGCTTACAACTGATTATTTAAATTAATAATTATATTTCAAGAGGTCCAAAGTTTAAAACCAATTCCTAGAAACCCCAATTCCTAGCCTCCTTGCTTGTTAAAACACCATCTGTTTTATGTATTCATAATAAATTTTAAGGCTGCACATGTAGGTATTAAAGCAAGATATATATGTTTATGTAAATTTAATAACTATTTATGAACACTCTGGGTAAGTATTGCAACCCTACATGACATTGATCATCAATGATTTGAACTATATAAAGCATTTTCCAATAGGCAGTTATAAGGTTTGAAAGTTCCAACCAAACCCAATCTAAATTTTACACATCGTGTCAAACATGTCAAACAAAGAAAAATAAATAAACGCTACGCAAATGTCCGTCTTGATTGATCTTTTGAAATCATTACACATATAAGTATAAGGTAATAAAAATACTCACACTATAAGACAATAAGGAAAAATATAAATACATTGTCTAGAGTTGTGCTTAGAATATTTTATTGAAAATATTACATTAAACAATTATTAAGTGTTGCTATTCATCTGGTGGTCCCAATTTTACTATTTCAAATTCAATAATATGTTTGTATTATTTATACAAAAGAATAATCAGTGTTAGATATCGTTTCACCAGAATTATAAAACGTAGCGCGTCCTTGCGACGGCCGCGCAAGGCACTTCCTCACGTCTATCTGCTGACGAATACAGGAAAGCGAGCGATATGCGGGTCTTCCTCGTTCGAACACGGTTTTAATGGTTACGATGTAATGCTACCAAAAATAATAACGTTTTTATAAGATAAAAATGTACATATTGAGACATACATATTTACTGTGTAACGCCTATTATTTTTAATTTTATAGATATTTAAAAGGTCTTTTTTTCAATAATAAATTTCATATATTGTCACGTTTTTATTAATATTACAAGTCATTTTTGTATAATAAGATTCGGTTTAATACATGACAGCATATCGTAGATCACGTACATGGGTAAGTACATTTATGGCTTTTAATATAATTAAAACATCACTTTTTTCTAGGAGATGGTGATCCATACCTTATAGAAATGAAATTAACTGCTTATTTGCATATAATCCTAGAAAATATGTTTATAATTTTAAGCAAGATTTTTTGTAATTACATACATATTTTTATTGGTACGTGAAGTCACAGTAACTAGCCGTTTGAAAGTCGTAAAAATCTCAACTGCCTCGTAAATCTTCTTCAACAACGACTGAGGAAGCGTGTGTCAGTTCCTCTTCCTTCTGACGAGTAAGTACATCTGCTCCAAGATCTTTTCCGTGTAGACTTCCTTCACAGCCGAAATATGTACAACAGATTTCTCGGCGTCTTCCATCACAGAATGTGATAGGTTGTTGGCAGAAGTTAATGTATAATGTACCTATTATAAAAAAATGGAAATATTTAGATAACATTATTCAAAATATAGCGCATCCTCGGACCAAAAATTTCCACACCAATATAACATTTAAAAGACGTAATCCTTACTTCCTATGTTATTGTTAACAAACATAAATATTATTATTAATGCCATATCAATATTATTCACTACTAGCAGCCGTGTAGGTGTAGTAGAACTAACTAATGGCAATATACTGGCAACATTCGATTTAATGTTTTGAACTTTACATTGCCACCCAATACTAAACACTACGTAGAACATTATGTTAGTTGCCATGTCATCGTTATTGCTCGTGAGAACGGTGCAATAAATATCAGACTAATAGCTGATAAAGCAGATGTAATTGCAATTATATGTAGCCTATTATTTAAAATCTTCACATACATTATTATCACCTATAAAAAAAAAATTAAAAACTCATAATAAAAAAATTATAATAATAATCGACTCATTTGTCATTCCACTGTTGGAATATGGGTCTCCTCTCATATTGAGTGGGTTAAGGGCGTAGTCTGCCACGTTGGCCAAGTGCGGGTTGGCAGACTTAACACACCTCAGATTTTTTTTTTTTTATAAATTCTAAGGTGTGCAAGTTTCCTCACGATGTTTTCCTTCACCGTTAGTAGGTGATATTTAAATTTAATACGCACTTTTATAAAAAGGTGCGCGCCATAGATTTGAACCCAGGACCCCCGGAGTGAGAGGCTGAATTCTTAACCACTAGACTATCACTGCTCTTACACCTCATACTATACATAAAAAACTCATACCTATATACAAAAAAAATGTGCCTCAACACTACATGCAGAATGTTATAGTGATTTCGATCTGCAACATAAACAAACCAACCGCTAGTTGTAGGAATTCGCGTTCAAACACTACCGGTATATTTTTTTCGGTGAGCATAGACACAATCTCGTGTCCACATTAATTAATATCAAATCGCATAACAATACTTGTACTCGATAGCTGACAGTGGCGTATGTCTGCGAGGTCATTACTACTGACGGAGCACGTGGGAATTATGCAGCCGAACAATAGCTTGATGTAAGCGATAACACTATACTATATATGTACGCGTGTTATCTACGTATACCACTGGTTAGTGTATTTTTCACTTTTTGAAGCGTCATTTAAAAATTAAACATCGTAAAGGTGACGGCCAATGGATTTTGTTGGCAGTTATATGTGGCGCATACTGTGTAGATATAGATATGACATGAGTATTAATAAAAATGAGATGTTTATATAATCATAGAATATGATCGTATCATACAATTATCTAGGCCTTGTTGATCTTAAATTGCATGTGCAGTGAATATTTCTGTCCAATAAAACCACTGAAATACTGTTCTTGAAACGTACGATGCAGGTAGCCTTAACCGTGGAAGAACCCCGAAACGTAACATCACGCTTGTAATACCAGAAGAGGAAGGCAGAGAAGTGTAGAACACTCCTACTTTTCACCAGTTACTTTTGCGTCCTACAATAGACTAAGTGGTGAGCATATTGCTATACACTGGGCACAGATCCAGACTGCGAACCACTACGAAATATTTCTACCAGAAAATCTAAGTTAGAAAAATCCAATATTATCCGACCAGTGATTTGAAACCGGAACCTTCCAATCGGCAGAACGCCGAGTAATCAGAATACTTTTCAAATCAGTCAATCTGCTTGAGTCCACTTGTGGACATAGACCCCCGACTTAGGGGTTTATGCTCCAAGTTCTCATTCTGGACATGTATGGTAACACCTTTCTTAACAAATATTTATATTAGGTTTTTATACAATTTAGAGTACAATGGCTTAAAAACCAATACGCTAAAATTAATTATACCTAATTCCTATATAACTTTTGACATTCTAAGCACTTTAAAAATATAGACAGTAATATTTTGCCGAATTCAAGTCAGTCACAATTTAAGTCAGTAAATTTGCTTTTAGACAGACATGGTTAAAACAAATCAATGGTAAAACAGCTGAGAAGTGTTGCAGCTGCCTTCCATAGACAATAAAAGCAGTGGGTACATTTACCAACGACGAATTTACTGCCACGATTCTACAACGCCCACTTCACGCACTCCATTCCAATTTCTACGTATTTCTAAGTCGATTAGCTTCAAAATCAACACTGCTGTTAAACTCGACCGTGCACGGAAGTCACCTGTCAGTCGGAAGTCAGTGCAGAGGTCAAGCCCACAAGGTCAAAGCCGTCCGAAATCTAGATAGCAACGATACATGTCCCAAACCGTGGGAAGCGAAGACAATGCCTTTTGAAACACCAACTATAAATTTTCTTACATAATTGTGGCAATTAAAAGTTTTACGTCGGATGACTCTGCCCTCACACTCTGATTCGCTGATAAGATAATAATGTCTCGTAAAATCCCGTTGTAGCTTCAGTAACTAGTTTTTTAATGGAAGTAAATAAATATACTTGTAATGGTACTACGTTTGCTAGGTTACCGGTAGGTAGTCTGAGATACAAACGGAATACACCTCTTAAAATTTCTTCATTCATATAAATTGCATATGAAATCATTGATAGTTAAATATTTTTGCATTTAAGACCGTTTCCACAAAGAACTAAAAACTTGATTAACGGTACAAATAAAATTCTTCTATTTGATGACAGAAGCAAACGACTAGTTAGTAGTCGTGGATGACAGCACTTTCCATTGAATAAACTGCAAAAATCGTTCTAGCAATGTCGGTTACTTCAGTCGGTATTAGATGTAAGTTTAGGTAAGTCTCCTTAATAGATACAGGACTACAAACACAAGATTATTCTAGTAACGTCATCCTGGTTAGTACATTTTAGTATCAATGCAGTTAGCATAAAAGAGATACCTTAAAAATAATAAACTACACAGAATGACACAAAGTTATACGGAGACAAAAAAGGCAAAGCTACAAATGCAGAGTATGCTTTGTATTATCTCCCTTATCAATGTCGTATGTTAGATGGGTCTCAGCGACCAACACGCTCTTCAGATTCCGTGATAACGCGCAGTGGTTGTTGATATTTTGGTGTTACTTTATCGTCACTTCTAAAATGCAGATAACTGCTACTTTACTGCAGATGAAACGGAATTTAATTAGTATTTATCACCTCAATATATACTTCTTGTATCCCAATTTCATTAGCACTAAGAGAGTCCTCAACACCTTTTCTTTTTTCCGTTGTTTTTTTGAGGACAATAAAATGTATGAACCTCAACTAAAGATCCTTGCGTGTAATCTGTGACACGATTCTACTGGTCGTAAATACAATGTGGATAAACGTTGATATTGCAACAGTTTAATTTATTGCAGTCCTCAACTTTTTTTCAGAGCACCTCAGAATTTGTATACGTATTGTAACCGGTAAAGTCAGTGAGTTTGAATGTATTTTGTGGGATATTTCCCGAAAAGTAAATAATTATATGTAAGTGAACACATCGACCGTAACGACGTTAGTTCGTATCTCGGGCTCTCACAATAAACCACTGTATTTACGGACATTGTCGGCCGAGATGCCTTCGATACACCTCCATTGTCGACTCCGAGTATTATCGTATCTGACCTAATCGGATATCTTGCCCTACAAACTTACGACAATATCGGAGTAAACAAATTTCGACTCTATGCCCAACATAACAAAGTCACTTCAATTGCATCTGAAAAATGGTTCTAGTGATGTGACAGAAGGATTTGTTTGAAACGTTAGAAATAAACGAGACACTGATTGTGTTATGTAAGTTGACGGTTTTAAATTTAGTATTCTGTCTGTCATTGTGTGGATGTCAGAACTTTGTTGTGCGGCTTGTCGCTGTGCTGAAACCAATGTACTTATAACATCAACAAACACATCTTGAATCGAAGATTAACATATTGTTTGAAATACTTCTCTCAAGTATCAATTTGGATGGACATACTAGATATGGACATTTGAAAATATATGTAGATGTCCAGACTGAATAAAAACTGAATTAATTTCATATTCAAATAAATATTCTGGGCTGTAGAATAATTTGCTCAGTCGAATACTTTTTTATAGAAACGCGATTACGCATAGAGGCAAACTACATGTAATCCTTAATAGGAATAAAGCCGTAACTGAGATCCGTCGTACTATTGTTTGCTAACGGGCCATTTGATACACCTTCTACGCTATATTTGCGGCTTGATATTCAGTTTAATAATTTTTTTTCAGCCTTAACTACTACAAAGGAACCATTTCGAAATTAATAACATATTTTTTACAACTAACTCTTTATTAATTATCTATTTCTATCATCCTATGTAGCGTTTAATTTCTATCTCACACAAAGCTATCACTTAGTCTTTTTTATCTGTCACCAAACACGAACAACAAAGTATCCATATATATAACTCCACATCAGTCCACACACGTCCCGA
>DWME01007243.1:0-12808 GCA_018244795.1 Parelbella ahira ahira
AACCCGCACTTGGCCAGCGTGGCAGACTATGGCCTTAACCCTCTCAATATGAGAGGAGACCCATATTCCAACAGTGGGATGACAAATGGGTAGATTATTATTTATTAAAATAAGATTGTTCGTTTCATATTGTTAATCGACGTAGAGAAGTATTTTTATAAAGTGCATAACTAACTACCTATTGAAGAAGCCACCGACAACAAATAACATAGTGAAAAAATATGAAAATGACAACAAGTTCCAAATTCAAAATCAGCGTACATTCATTCCTCATTCTCACTTCGTTCTTTCACAAAGAACGAGACCGGGAACGAGCTGTAATACCGTACACCGTGCCCTAAGCTCCACACAATGCGTCCATTTCGCCGGTCGCGTCATAATGACCGGCTTCCGACCGGCGTACTATGTTAATACATAAATATATCCAAGGTATTGTGCATACAGTATCGATTCTGAATAGGTCGGACACGGGAAAGGGATTCATCCATTCCCCTCTACGTTTTGTGTTCGGACCGAATGTGTTAAATTTCACGGAAAAGTGGTCATTTTCTGTGCCGTCAGGTGTTTTATCTGCTTTCCGTATTTTTGTGTGGACCGTGAATAGATGAATGGATAGGCATCATATTCGGAAATAGGACGTGAGCATACACATGTAATACCATAACGATATTATTACATGCATATTTAAAATGAGTTTAAAAAATACTTGATCCCCATAATAAATTATAGTCACACAAATTCTGGTTAAAAGTGATTCGAATGATTTTGCGCGAAGAGCGAACAAACGAACTCTTGAAAAACACATAATTCTGTTTAAGCACTTTGTATACGTTTATAAAAATATATGCAACTAGTGTACAAATGACATTTTATATGGATAAACACACTTAGACAATAGAAACACGAGTTTTATATCCTTGTGTTGTTAGTTAATTTAGAAGATAATTTACTAAAATCTGTGTCATGCACAATTTTTAACGGAATCGGTTCACCGATTTTGATTAGGAAATAACAAAAAAATATCCTTGCATTTACAAAGTTAACAAGAAGAAATTTAAAGCGACTGTATATTACACGAAAATAACCGCGTACGCTTAATGAAATCTTCGCAAAAATATGAATAGTCGTTATATTTATATCCTAAAGTCTCAACACCATCTCATTTTACTTACAACAGCGATAAAAATATCTTCGCCTATTTGACAGAACGAAATCGCTAGGAAGTTTGATACATAATTCCTTTTAAAGTTCGAGAAGTAATGTACAAGGCAGTGAAGTCTGAAGGGCTCTCAAATTGTTGCTGAGAGGAAATAAAAGCCACGCCAGCCTCCGTCATCTTGGGAGTTTAATTAAAATTAGCTAAGGCTTTTGATGTGGCATTTTTGCGGCGTCGTTTAATAGTAAATTTAACCCTTTCTCGGGCGAATTAATTGAGTTTTTGTTTTCGATTGGAGATTGCCACCGCTTTCCCGAGCCGGTGGTAGTGCACTTTGACTTTGTCAGGATTCGGTTTGTCAACGTCAAATTAGTCAGAACAATGTAATGTTGTTATTGAAGCATTTATGAGAAAATTAATCGAACACTTGTGTTTCTATACGCGCACACAAACAACTATTACTACGTAAAGTAATTGAAATTTCTGAACGGTTTTATGCTAAAAAACATTTTGTTTTCTTGTATTCACTGTCAGTGACTTCAAAATTATGTATTACATTATATTAGCAATAAAAACTTTTCAGGTGAAAAGAGAAGCAAACGAGCAGGCTGGCAGACAAACAGCGCGTACTAAAAGTCTGATTCAATAATTCGATCATCACACAATATAACAATACTATCAAGTTTTGCTGCTTTGTGGCAGAAATAGTTACAGCATTAGAATTGCTTTGAGCGCCAAAAGTCTTTGAAATATTTAACGACGCTCTAATAATAATATAAAAAAAATCTCTTTTATACAATAGGTACATATAATTAAACATTTTAAATAAACGACATAAATTTTACTACATATTAGAATGACCAAAATGGTTTTTTTTTTCGAAAATCCAATCCTAGCGACCTTCCACGATTACGCACGGTCGCAATGTATCCCAACAAATGACAAAGCGAGTTCCGTATCAAGACCCAACGACACCCCAGCGCCGCGCGGACGACCTAACAAACCGTGCTTAAATTGATAGATTAGCGATGGTTCCCGCAAATCACGCTACGACACGTACCGCGCTCGCTATTACTTGGTAAAAAACTAAATCGTAGTGTGTCTGAGTGGTCTTTTTTATATTTAGCACAACAAACAGGCAGATGGGTCACCTGGTCTGAATTAATCGCCGTCGCCTATGGACATTTGCAGCACTCGAGGAGTGGCCAACGCTCTTCCGGCTTTGAAGGACCCCATTTCTATACATATATGAGTGTTTCGGAGTATTCATCATCATTAGCCTGTCTCAGTTCAGGGCTGAACATAGGCTTCCCCTAAAAGGCTTTTGCCGGGGGATGGGGTGCGATTGTAGAGCACCGCTTCTTGCTAGTCTATGCTGCCGTTCGCTGGCGGCCAGGGCATTTAACCGTAGGCTACAATGTATTGCGATCCCCTTTCTTGTATAGAAGGGTATACCATAGGAAGGTAGGGTTGGTTTAGGCTCCTAAGAAAGGAGTTTCAAATCCCGTACACAGTCCCAATACTGATACATTATCAATATTATATTTCGTTTTCTAACAATGGTTGATAACACTTTTACTTCATATTTTGTGCATGTTAGTAGGTTGGTATAATACTAAGAATTCCTTAAAAGACGGCTGTTAGGCATTATCGTTCATTGACGACCCGTCCTCTAAATATATCGCATTTATTTTGTAACGCTCGCTATTATTTTATATAGGTATACGAAATGGAAAATGATCAGCGATGGCTATATTAAGATAGTTTATTAAAATGTATGTAACGAATCAACGTTAGAATTACTAATTTGGCTGTTTGTAATTAAAATTATTTAGATGGAATTTAATTGGATCTATTTAATTAGTTAAACTGTTACCCAAATCACGATTTATGTGACTAGTACTAATTTTAGTATTAGTCACATCACGAACATTATTATAAGTAAGTATATACGATTAGAAACTTTATGCAACATTTAAAATTACAAATACAATATATTTAGTAAGGAAAACGAAGCCCGGCAAATAACATAAAAAATACAATAGACTCGTAGAAATAATGACTAAGTAAATTTTGATGTCGCACGCTTGCCAATCTCTTAATCGAAATTGTTAGAGTTGCGATTCACAGTCAATAATGTGCTTCACTTCAAAAGGAATATCAGATACAGTTATCTTCAAAATTTCGAAAGTTTGAAACAGGAAATACAAAAAAGAAAATATTTTGGCTATCCGTATCTCTTAAGTTAAATCGCAAGTCATTTCCTTGTTCCATAAACAAAAACCTGCCAAACAAGACGACTTGTCTTTTCGGCGTCCTACGCACGACTGTCATGTAAATGACGTCACGTGACCGGAAGCAGTGGCGCGGGGGTGGGGCTTCCGGCGGCGCACGATTGGTCACTTCCGTTCCGTAACAAACTGCTGGTATAATATGCTAATCATGATGCAGCGATTTATTGGATTAATGCTGGAATTAAGCAAGGGTATCATATTTTCTGTTTTCCCTAAACATTAGCATTCAGTGAGCAAATTATCTGCATGTTTTTCTTATTTATATATTTAGGCGTCATACATACAAAAATGTATGGTAGTTTTTATACACATATGTGTTTAAGTTTATAAATCGTTATTACTTTCTGAATATGCATCCAACATTGAGAAATATTAAAACAATGATCTCATGTGGCAATTATAATAATAAAATATACGAAGGTAGAGCGCCCAAAACTTCCTGTATGTACGCGTATTTATGTTCCATAATTTATTAATTTTTTTTGGATATGAAGCGATGTGACGTGTAGCCAAAATTAAGGATAATGAAAAAGTCGTATTTTAAATTTTAATTAAAACACCCAAATACCTACGTGACAAAGAAGCAGGCGACATTATGGAGACATTGTGGACTGGACAACCTAAAACGGTTTGGCAAACATAAATAATATTATAAAACGATTGGCAGACTTCGGGGTCAATTCTTGATTGTGGCATGGTGTTAACCATGAATATATAAAGTTATCTGAAAGGTAGGCAGAGTGTCTTACGAGTATGACGCGTTATATGTTTATAACTACAATAAACACTACATTACTAATTACAAAACAATTAATTAAACCTCAATACTTCAATACTAATGTGTATATAATAATAATAATAATATATAATAATAATAATATATAATAATAATACATAATAATAATATATAATACTTAAATACTAATATAGGTATCACCTACTTACCAAATTGACTCTATCTGTATTTTTTACAACAACACATTTATATAATATCTTACAGAACTAAGGAAACAATCTCTTGCTGCCTGAAAGAAAAAAAGAAGAATATACGCTATATACACTACTACCGTCTTTAAAACAAACCCTTCAAAAATTGGTAGAAATATTAAAGTGAACATTATCCAGCTAAGCACGCGAAAGAGAACACGGTTGAACATTAAACTATTCAAAGACAAATAAAACCGTTACAAGAAACAATGAGAGCCACAATGAACATGAACAAATATATCTTCTTTGCGTCAATTAGCCTGTCAATAAAAATGTAACAATGAAATCGTGATACCTCGTGTATGTAGAGACGCGAGCAGAGTTTTTGTAACAATTGTGTTTTTTTGAATAAATTTACAGAACTAACATTGTTATATACCTTTTGTTACGCCATAATGAACTTTATTGAATGGATGTTATGCAACATAACCTAATTATATGACACGTTGTTATCATAGTTGGATTCGGTAGATACACTTGTGACAACAATGCTAACGCGGCCGTGCGTATACATACGTTTGAGGCGATGACAGCACACGAACAATTTGGTACACTGTATCTACCTACCGTACATTTCTCATATTAACTAACGTAACATAACATCATGTCTGTAATCCCCGAAAAGGTAGACAGAGGAGTGTACAAGTCCATGTTTTATCATTTACGTTTACGTCCCATGAAATAGGTTGTTCGCCCATTGCCATATACCGAGCACAGAGCCCGACTCCGAGTCGCTACTAGAAATTTTGATATTAAGTAATACCTCTAATACCATTGAGATTGAAACGATACGAGGTGTGAATTGTTATTCTTCTATTATACGTCAACAGGTAAAGTCACATTATTTTATTATTTATCTTCTAATTTTCAAGACCTAATGCATCTTTAAATGGACATATCAATTAACATTTTATATATAAAACTAAATTATATTGTCACGCCGTATTGGCCAATGTATTGTAGATTTTAACTGGTGAAACGCGGGAGTGTACCTACTACATTCCTATTTCTACCCCTTCGGGGATTACAGACGTGATATTACGTTTTTTTTTTTGTAGATTTTGAATAACGTTAATCTTTTTAAAAGTCCATACATCGTAACTTCGAGTAGGTATGCTCTGATAAAAGAAGTAATCCTCAGGTAAATTTTTTGTATACAAGTATGTCTGATGAAACGTGGAAATGTAGTAGATACAGTCCTCTGCTTACCCCTTCGTGGATTACAGGCGTGTTGTTACTTTTTTTGAAATGCCGAATCTTAAGTTGCAATTAAATTCGTAATAAAATTCATATTCATTAATATATTAACAATTTCAGAACTGGCAACATTACGTACGTACACATTAATAAAAGCAAAATAATCCATGTACAATTAAAGAATAATTTACAAGAATAACACTTCCTTGCCATCGTTAGCACAAAACAAACAGTGCATCTCCATCAGCTGTGTCAATGTGACCAAGTTAGCCGGCGCGCGCTCGGCGACAGGACGCGAAATGTGTTGTGAAAAATTTTCACCGAAATTACTACCAATATCAGGAAGAACATGTATATAATAATTTCAGCGTTCACAAAACTTAGTTAAGATTCAGCTATGGTTATCCCTTTTTAAATATACGATAATCTAAGAATGTGTATGACATAACAATTTGAAAGTGGCGTTCATTGTTTATAGGCAGATGAATGCGAACCCGTCTGATAGGAAGTGAAGACGTCACCTAAGTCGACTGAACTATGCTTAATAAAAGCCCATCCACCCCTACTATGAAGAGGCCGAGATCTGGAAGCATACCTTAGCCACTCACTCAGGCGGATTTTGTCGAAGCCAAGGCGTTTATTGGGCATTTTTTGTGATTTACATACCTATTATTTTGTATGATGATTTACGTAGGTTGGACGAAATAAACGTTATTCTATTCTATTACAAATGTGTTACAATGTAAACTAACCCTTATAATTCGGTTGGATATCCCGAAAATCTATCTTTTCCTTGTCAAGAATACCATTTATCACAAAGTGACAAGTCTCAAATGTCACTTTTAATACAAAGGCAAGTGTTCTTTCCGTATATCAAGACGTTTAAAAATAAATTAAGTGTAACACTTATATTAAATTCGTACAATGACATTGAATTCAGCACGTAATCGTTTAACGTTTCAGCGTGGATAGCTAAGTACGAGTACAAGGGAGCCAACAAACAATTGTCGTATAGGCGTTTTCTGCGCGACAGTACAATAGCAATCAGAATCACCATTGTACACATGCATTGTTCGTAGCGCAGTACAATGGCATTACCTGTTGTATATATATTAAACGAATTATCAGACACAAAAGGAGAGGAATTTTTTAATCAAACACTCGCGCACAGAGGTGTTTCAGATATTGTAACGCTTGGAGCGACGACGTGAGGACGGTTTTTGTTCCGTTTCGATTTTCAAATTCTTACAATAGATTGAATTACTTGTAAGTGTTATATACTTATAGGATTTCCGTATTGTTATACCACCACGCTACGTAATTTACTGGCTAGACAGATAGCATCAAGTGCCAAATATCACTTCTTACAGATCTGAGATCATTCTTCAATATTAATCACTTTCTTCATACACCTACGGCGGTTTCGTAGATTTACTGATCCGCCATGAGCCAGTAACTGTTATGTTTGGTCAAAATACATCAATTATAGGTTTTAGTTAAGTTTGAAATGTTTGCACGAAATAATAAGTCACTTGCGATAAAATAAAATAATAACCGTTCAGCAATTAACGAAACACTAGGTAGTTTTAATTCAGCTTTTCGACTGCATTTAATAAAATGACAAAGTTTAGTACATATATACGTACATCCAACGATATTTAATGAAGTATGGTCATTGACTGTAGCGAGAGAGGAAGGGACAGATAAATTGCTAATCCAAGAAATACGTTGCTAGGAAATTTAATAATAGTCTAACATTAAACGCTTCGTTGGTCGAGTGGTTATAAGTGCAATTGCTCATCGAGAGATCCTGAGTTGGAATCCCGGATTGGATTATTTCCGCATAGATTTTCTAGTGGATATTTTTAGTAGTGGCTCGAAGTCTGGATGTATGTCAATAGGCTCATAACCTATTCTGTTGTGGGATGTAAACATAACTAGTGAAACGTGGAAGTGTTCTACACTACTCTGCCTACCCCTTCGGCATTACAGGCGTGATGTTACGTACCGTAATATTGAACGGCTACTGACCTAACGCCTGTCACGTCTGCTTCACGTCATACTTTCGCCCGTCGTGTTGATAATAATTGTTGACGGTAATTATAACTACATACATCTTGGGATGATTCACTCGTGATCTACGATCAGGTGACCATGAGTCTGTGTTACAGTAACCAGAGAGACAGATAATTAATTGTAATCAAACAAAAAAAATACACGGACTCATTACATAAATATTCGACCTAGATGGGACGGACAGTCACAATCTCTGTCTCAAAAGTCAGCGTTAGTAACAACTAAATTATCATCATTAACCAGTTCACGCCCACTGCTGGATATAATCCTGTCCAATAGCCCACTAAGTTCGATCTTCAACTTTTTTCTTGCAACTACTGGTAGCGCCATAACATATGTATACGTATTGTCACTTAATCGTAAAGCCAGTGAGTTCATCCATTAATATTCTCACATACTCCACAATCACTCATCTCATTAACCAAATAGCCGTCAGAAGCAACTACACACTGCAAATTGCCCTTAAGTTTGGCAGTGGGCGGCTCGAGTGTGTCGCGACCCTAATGTTTGCGGGCACGCGACCGGCGCGTGTGGCGCGACCCTTTCGTATTTCTACCATTCGAGTATTAAGAAGTTCCGTAGTTATATTTGTCCTATGGCGTTGTCGTTTTATGAAAAGAATTTCGTTAATAACAAAGTTTTACTCTACCTATAGCACGTTCATGTTCCTTCCAAGCAACTTGCTACACTTTTACTACAGATGCATTCCTAAAGCCTCAGTGGTAGCCACCCGCCGTCATTACTGTACTTTATATCATTGTCTAGTCATTATCTGTGTTCAATTATATTTGTAGCGATTGTTTAGGTATAAGTTGCATGCCTCTCTTAGATATTTCGAAATTACCTTGTTACTAATTTGACAGGAGGTAGTTGTAATGAAATCAATGTTGATTTTTTTCTCCTTGTGATGATGTTTTAAAATACCGACAACTTTATGTCCGTATGAAAATGTCTAGTATCAATGAAAATACAATTCTGCGATGGAAACTTGCGGATAAAAATAACTTACATTTTAAACATTACACGCAAAGCGCACCAGGTCAAGTGGATATTTTGTGCAATACAGTATATTATTCTAATTTAATTCAGATATCCGATTTAGGCCATAATAAAATTTATCAAACATGTTTCTAACAAGAAAAAATAAACTTTTTAAATATTAACAAAACTACGCATTGATTAATTCACCCCAGTGTAATTTGGAATGTGGATTCGCGGTAGCAATTAACTTAAAAGCTATTTGGAACGGTGTGACCCGACCCTAAGCTAAGGGCAGTGACACACGTGCCGACCACGCCTACGTTTACACCGCAGAGGGCCACATTAAAAATAATGGCCGCCTAATACTTGCTGCCGTTAGATTTAAAAAAAAAACAAAAATAATATATTTTGGTATCGAAATAAATTTTGCTATCGTCGCTCGACGAAATTTTTATATTCTAATAATATTTATTACATTTTGCATACTCAAATTACATATTTGGGACGAAACTTATGCAAAAAAAATTGTGTCGCCATGTATTAACGTCAAATATTGCCATTATAACTAAGCAAATATTTCTGCTTTCAAATGTAATAAATGGCAGACACTTCTATCATGAAATAAAAGAAAAAGGACAGCACAGCAGTACTTCATATATTTAGTGAAACACGTAGGTATATTTGGGGAAATACATATTATATGATAAGAACAATTCCACCACGAAAGACACAGTATTAGAAAGCCAACGAATTAATGCCCCGTAGTATGGCAAGATACTCACCATTCCACGGTGGGATGTAAACGTAATTGATGAAATATGGGAGTGTATCAGACTTCTTTGCGTACGACTTCGGGGATTACAGCCGTGATGTTACGTTTACATTTTCCATTAACTCCAATATGATTGTACCTATTAATGTAAGAATTGAATAGCTTCACCACAATAAGTTTCTACTAACACATGGATTTTCTAGACTGTTTTTAAGATGAAGCCGCGGACCTACCTAATCGAACGCTTGCAAAAAATTCCTTTCAAAAATTTCAATAGCATGCACTGCCCAATAAAACGACATCTTTCAATACCCATAATCGCGTGTCAACGTAACTCCGAGACGGAAATTTGACGCACCCCCAAACTAACCCTATTGTCGCCTACGTTTCGACAGTGAAAACTGTCAACTGTCAAAAGCAAGGAGGTTTAAACTATGCGTCCTATTTTCGAACGCTTTTCACATTTGAGCGCTTTTGTTGGCGCCCAACGGGGGGCATCTTGTGAGTGTTTAATAATGCTTCGGTTTTGGTTATTTTTCAAATCCATTTTAGATTTCGCTGAAGTGACGTCATAATAGATTGTACGACAATCATGAATAATATAAGCGAAGATGTGTGACATGGTTGGATATTAACAAAATAGTATAGTATGAAGGTAGTATATACTAAAACATGGCAAACTGTACGTGTATATTAAAGTCTTTGGCAGGTAGCCATAACATATAATACAACACAGAATATTAATATACTCGTATGTTATAGCTTCGTCTACGCCGACCCTCAGTTCTTTAACAGGTAGAGACACAATTGTAGAGTACAGGCTACAGGAACTGATAGTTCTACTGGACTTATGAAAAAGAAACAGACGCCTCTACGTAACTGAACTAACTAACTCTGCATAACTAACACATATTACAATAGTTAACTATGAATTAAACGATGAGTATACAAAAATAGAGTAACGGGTGAGGCTACAGTGATAGCAAGTTTTATGTAACACAAAACCGATATACTTTTTCAATGGTTTCCTCTGACTCTTAGTTTTGGGAGTCACGAGAAGCAATCGTGACCATAGACGTATTTTTTGTAAAGGCTATTGACCGTATTGTGACACGTTCGGTCTCTGCTGTACACTAACACCAGCACGGGGTATGTTAATATGGAATACCTTTTTATATTATTTTTTAATTATTTATATTAGCTCCATAATTTTGAACGATCTTGCAATGATCAAAAATATAGTGAAACAATATACCTATTTAAAAATTTAAATTACAATATTATACGTATAGAGTCAAAATTTATCATTTAAGATCATCAGTAGACGAGAGCAATTTATCTAAAATAATTTTGCACTCAAACTAATATTCCTTTAATCATACTTTTTGGTTTAAAGTTTTCTAAAAGTATAATAAGAAAATAACTGATCAAAGCATATATTGCTTACGAACTATAAAGGTTAGTTAGTACAAATACCGATTTTAGTCAAATAATCGTAACTGTAACTATTTATTTAATTTTTAACCATATAAAGGTGGTTTTGAAAGAAAATCAAAAAAAATATCAAACGTTAAAATACAAAATCAGTACCGGATTAGTTCGCGTATGTTTTTTCGGGATAGCGCCACTAATTTAAGATGTTATCCTGAAAACACACGGGAATGCACTCCGGACATAATTAGACTACATATGCACACATATTTAAGGCTATATTTGTAGATCATTGCAATGTAAATAGTACAAGATTAATACTATATAATAGAAGCCAGTTCCAATGGCGCTACTCTCGTGAGAGCCCTCGACATTGTGCAATCCGGACTACGGTTACTTGATGACATCTATTCACGACACTTCATTTTTTCACTGTCATTTATACGCGTTTAGTTGTAATCGGAAATATTTTTTGGAGTACTATCGTAGTAAATTCACTTCAAAACCGACGGGCGTGTTTATAGAGTTACGAATGTAGAAGTGTTTCAATTCTACAAGTACTTATTAATTAACATTTGGCACTAGGTGCTATCTGCCTATCCTGTAACGGACCTGGTTGTCGTGATGGCAATAATAATAATGTAGAAAATAAGACATCCGCAATGTTTTAGTACTGATAGAGTGTATTTTAGGTTAAACGATTTAATCAAAATTGGTACAAAAGTTAGCGAAGCAAATATTAAAAAAATGATAAAATTTATAAATAACAGTCAAACGCAGCAATTATTCATTATAACAATCACAAAGGTCCAACGTCACCCAGCTGTCGACAAAAAACGCCACGAGGCAACGGGTACGAGCTCGAATCGTACCGTTTTTGTGGATGCGTCGCTCGGTGCGATCGTTCGCGCGAACCTTTACACGTGTTCCTCGTTACCTACTTACTGTCAGCAAAATAGATCAGTACAGGCCCGTACAGGCCAGACCTAGACAGTCCAATAAACAAATCAGTAAACAGATCAGTAAACAGACCAGTAAACAGACCAGTAAACAGACCAGTAAACAGACTAGTAAACAGGCCGGTAAACAGACCAGTAAAAAGACCAGTAAACAGACTAGTAAACAGGCCGGTAAACAGACCAGTAAAAAGACCAGTAAACAGACCACTAAACAAATCAGTAGGTAGGTACCTATAAATTTTCATTTTTTGTTCCTCTGCCTACCCCGTTAGTGATTAGCGTGATGGTATAATCCAACCATCAGTCTTTTGATGGTCACTGCCGGACATAGGTCACCCCTAATCGGCGGCACTGCTTCCAGGCGTGAGCCATCTGAATCCAGCAGTAACCATCTCTCTGTCTATTTCAAGTTGTCAGGCTGCCTGGTAGGAGGGCGACCTACGCTTCTAAAGTATAATATTATCGGTAAATTTATTTTCCCAGATAAAATAGTTCAGCATATGTAACCGTGCTGCGTTAACGGTAAATTATCGTCATCAGCCTATCTCAGTTCACTGTTGGACATAGGTCTCCCCCAATGAGCGCAATCGCGCTGAATGGCTGTGATAAAACGTGCACATGTAAGAATTACCCATAAGGTTTCTAAAATATGTGATGTTCATCTATCTGGACTTGGACAAAGTGGCGGACTGTATGACCTTTCTTAGAATGTATTAATTGTAAACAACTAGCGCCATCTGTGATGTTTCTGTATGTAATTAAAAATAATTCTGTTACATTCTGTGGTTACTACATCTTATATTAACCGGTTTTGTATTAACGAAACTACATTTCATAAAATAATGTAATTTACTTATCAGTTTAATAAGTTCAGTTCAAGTTTAATCAGTTTAATTTACACCTGTATCGAATAGTGGAACAATTAGTTTCAATGAAGATAATTATGATTTCCTCG
>DWME01007244.1:0-12808 GCA_018244795.1 Parelbella ahira ahira
CAACAACTGCCTAAAACAAATCCACGCTAAGTCTTAATCACGTTTTTTACTGTCATCATTGTCGTCGTCGACGCTTTCATGATCTTTTTTGAACACGGCTCTCCTCTCAGAACTAGAAGGTTTAAGGTCATAGTGTTTAACCTTTGTCAAGTGTGGGTTGGCAGACTTCGCGCGTGTTATGGAAAACTCTAAGGTGTGTAGGTAGCATCACAATGTATCCTTCACCGTTAGAACAAGTGATAATTTAATCATAGAAAACGCACAAAATATTGTGAAGTACGAAAAGAATTAGTCGCTTTTAAAAATTAAAAATCGTCCTCGGATTCGGACTGCAAACTTTTAGGGCTGAAAACTATATCAGAAGTCATAATTTCTATTTATTTATAGTCGTGTTCAATTAATATGCGCTTTGTCACTGTCGAAAACACAATCTCAGAAGGAGACACATGATATAATAGGTAAATCACTGTTCATAAACGCTTGTGAAAAAGGAAGTTATCATTTGATGAGTCTACAGGTTATTATTAGACTAGTTTCATAATATTACAGTCTTGATAGATTATAAAATTGATAAGGGAATTAAAAAAATGTTCTTGGTAACAGATTAAAAAAGCGTGGCAATCGAAGCTATAATCGCCATCTGAAGATTTAGGATCACTAACAATGACAGCGGACAGGCCAGTCCATATTTAATCGTACTCATAATATGTAGTATATGCACTTTTAGATCAGATAAAACAAATTCTATGAATGTATAATTTATAGCGGTTGCAAACGAAGAGCTGAAGATCGAGTTCAGTGGCGTGCTATTGGAGAGACCTGTGTCCAGCAGTAGACATAGGCCAAAATTTGCCGACAGTGTTGAAGACGATAATGATGTTACTCTAACATCACCAATTCTTTTTTCGTTCCACAGTTGAACACGGGTTTCCTCGCAGAACGAAGATGGTTAAGGCCATAAATACCATACACCATTCACACAGTACATACATACTCGTATATTCGAGAGGTTATCACATGAGTCGATCAGCAACGAAGTCAGTGTCAGCAGGTTTTTATATAAATTGCGTCAACTTGTTTACAATCTTGATAACTGTTTCGACGAGATAACTATGTACAGTAAGATTTTGGAAATTTCATGTGATAAATATAAATTTCGCAGTGTGTCATGAGATGCATGTTTGAGAGTATGTGAGACATTAAAATGGTGTTAATATATGAATAAAATTTATTATATTGAATTGCCTCGTTGGTCGAGTGGTTACAAGCGCGACTACAAATTGGAAGGTCTTGGGTTCGATCCCTGGTTGCATGACAATAGGCTCACCACGTATTCATTAGAGGGCGTAAAGGTAATTGGAGAAACGTGGGAGTGTACTAGAAAACAGCAGTCTTGTCTGATTGCTGCCTATCAGTTGCTACTTTATTTACTTAAAAACAATTGTCATCATACCTGTACAGATATGAAACACTGACTGAAAACATTTTCAACTCACCTGTACCCATATACCCATTCTAGTTTGAGCTTGTTCTGCGGCGGCGGGGCTACCTTGGCGGGGTCCAGCGGGTCTTGGTCGCTAGGTCCGTACAGGACAACAGGTCTTCCTCTGAGGTACATGCGTATAGAGCCATCTTCTTCGTTGTACTGACACGTGTGAGTGCTGAAATAAATATTAGAAATCTCATAGATATGCATTTGTTAATTCGCACATTTGTTCGCAATGAATAAAAGAGATAACATTTCGTATAAAGAATGTAACTTTTTGAAACTAAATCTCTTTTAATTTTAAACATTCGACTAATTCATAATATTATATTTATATAGATGCAAAATTGTCACAAAATATATTATGGGCTGGGTAGAAAATGCTAGGTAGAATGTTAGCTACTGACCACTATTTTGCGGTAAGCATTACAGAGAGTTAAGCGGGCGATCTTACTCCCAATACGTGGGCAAAATATCCAATCTTAAATAGACCTTATAGTAGAACTAAAGGTATAATATTTTACCTCTGTGTAGAGTTCTTAGACCATGTATAAGTTTTGTCGGTCATCGTTACCTTAGTTTTTTACCATTATATTATCATAAAACCTAAATCAGAGGAAATAGCGTTATGAGGAAGAAATAAAAGCAGAACGGTTAATAATTCTCACGCGATACACGAATTAATTAACCCAGTAACACGTCCATTGTTGTATTACGGTTTTGTTAGTATTTAATAAGTGTTATGTCCTAAATATGTTTATTAAATATACACTAATGGTAGAGATGATTAACATATTCATATATTAAATATCCTGTGTAAATAAATAAATTAATAACATGAACATAATACCATTGCTAATAAAATGTATATATTGAAATGCATATAATGATATATACCAACTTAATATCTCTATTTTAGTAAGAACTATAAAGTACATATTTTGATAATGAATGAAAGCTTTATCTAAACGATATAGATAATGGTTAGGTATGTCTAGAATATGACAAAATGGCTTGCTTGAACGAATTTTAAAAATGGAACAGCTAATCTGTTTGTCGATTTTAAATTTGAACAATAAAATTCTTTATTCACTGATCGAGAAAATGAAGAATCACAAATCGTTCTAATAAGATAACATTAGGTCACAAAATTGTCTTAAAAAATAAACCAAGCAGAAAGCAAATATGGTGATTAGTGTAAAGAACTACACCATGTTACCAGGCAAGCAAAGCAAAAAAACCTTATGCGACTTACATAGAGGTGAATGACATCGTAAAGATCTTTATAAGTCGATGACAAACTTGCCGAATTTAAGCGCAAAAATTAAAATCTATTACAATCAAAATAACCCACGCAGTAAGCTTCCGAAACCGAACTAGACAGCAAACACAAATCTAAAATAAAAAAAGAAACGAATAATAGCCTTATAAAATATTCCCGCTAATTCGTCATTAAAGCCTATCAGTTCAATCTTTTAGATAAGCCGCAACCAACATTTTTACCTGTCGTCCATGGCGAGAAATTAATGACAATTAGTTTTTTCTATTACCAATACCAAATCGGCACAAAGTGTACGCAAAAAAAACTTTTTAAAACCGGTTCCGAAGCACTGACACGATTCAAACAGCCGGCGTCTGAGAAAAACATTCACAGACTGCGAGCGAGTAGAATGGAACGCAGCGCAAACGGATTTTAAATATCGTTCATGGTTCTTTATGTTGAAACGTTTCCATTGCCGTTTTATTTATGTTACCGTTAGTTTCTCATACAAAAACAAGCAATGTAGCGCGTATTGTATAATTATGCAATGAGACTAGTGAATTATAATACAGGTAAATACTTGTATCTTTACTGTGTATGTATTACAAGGTATCTGCTCAGAGACTGCTGCTTGAGTCATTCTTTTCACACAGATTACACGAAGTATGACGTTACTATGAATGGGTGTCTTGGAGGAAAATTGTATTGTTTTGGACACATTTTGTTTAACTAAAGAGGACGCGCTTAAGTTCTAAGATAGGGACAAGGTTAGAGATGACTTGGTAATCGGTATCTTTCAGATTGAGCCATTCATACATCGGATTGTAATTTTTACCATTTCTTAAATTCGTACTTATGGTACTTGATATATATGTATCTAAGACATGAAGTATAGGTAGGATTTGAACATCATGACTTTATAAAAATGGATATAATTAACATATTACGTAATTGTGAAATAAAGGAAAGGTACTATAATAACAATTTTATATTTTAATATTAAGTAAGTACTTAAAATATCAAGAATTTTTGTTTTGATTGTGGAATTTTCATTTTATACCCCATGACAGTCTCATTGGTCTAGTGCTTGCAAAGCGCAACTGCTGTTCGAGAGGTCATGTATTCGATCCCCGGATCTACCAAAGTCGATTTTTTCTAACTTGAAATTTCCAGCACTAGCTCAGACCTTGGATTTGTATCCAATGTATAGAAATAGACTCACACCTGTTCAATGATAGGAACATATAACGTAAATGGTAAAACGTTGGAGTGCACTGAGGCCAGTTTCAGACTGCCTCTTCCTACCCAAAGGGGTAGGCAGAGGCCTAACGAAACGTCACGCCTGTCATATGTAAAGACATGACAGGTGTGACGTTAACTATGTACCAGATTAATTCACGTATGTTTTTAACCGGTCTATCCTGAAAACACACGTGAGTTAAACCGCTGCGTAATTTAATCGCGTATACAAACTCATGAAATATTTAATTGTGAAAACTAGTTATTATACGCTAGTAGTGAAACACGGTTCTTTCTACGTATACATATTTTAAGTTCATTAACATCATTAGCCTCGGTCAATCTACTGCTGATACATACGAGTGTGACTGTTTCTGGAATTTTTCAAAAGATTTGCTATCATGATCACTGTGGGTACATATCTTGAACATAAATATAAAATTTCTAATTACGCGATATTCCGCGACTATTGACCCACTTCTCAGCAATTTCACTAAACTAACAAATGTATATATTTAAAGATTTAAATTTCCAGCTGCACGACGACTAGACTACAGTAGCTGTAGCTGCGGGATAATAATAATAATATAGAACAATTAACACACGGCCATGTGTTCCCAATCTAGACAAAACCCATGATATGATAACTACACATCTGACAAATAGTATCTACCCGACTCGGAGATCGAACCCAGGACCTCTTACCCTGCAGTAGATTTTGCAACCATTAGACCAACGGCGCAGTCGATAGTAATAATAATTTCATTCTATACGCGTTATTATAATTTGCTGTGTCATGTACATATGACTTTTTTGTAATGGATAAATCTCAGTTACATTAGAGGAACTCAATCACGTGGAATATTACGTAATGCACTCACGTTGCATACTAGATGATTACTTAAAATACACGCTCACAGATACATACACGTACATACATATGTACATCTTATATATGTATGTTCGCACGTCTCGTCGCGTTCATCATACCAATGTGTTTACTGTAATTGTTAGCAAATTATTATGATAGCGATCTGTTTGTATGTATTGAATACTTTATCACGTATATATTTAAAGATATTATTAATATAAATGGTTGCAACCTTTTTACCGTCCCACTGTCGGGCACAAATCTCGACTCACTCGGCCAATTATGCCCACTGGAACAGCATGTCGGCGTTAGTGGAGTTACCGAGTCTCGGCCAAACCGTTTGACCAATATCTTTAAACAGTTACAAAGGAGCTACTTTCGACGACGTTTAACGAATGGAGACTAACGATAAGAGACTCGGACAGATTGCTAAACGAGCTCCGGAACTCGGAAACGGCCACGGAAATTGTCCATTACCGGTCAGCCACGCAAGAGCTGTCGGTGATCCGTGTTGCTCCACACCACGGATCGCTTTCAATCTTCCACTGCGACAGTTCTTTAAGCCTTTCTATTATCATGAGTTAGAGCTAATTTTTTTATATTTACTCAATATGAAATCTTATTTTTTTATTCGAATACTCAAAGCCGCATGCCCAGTGTAGGGATTATAGGCAAAAACGCCCTATTAAAGTTCACAATGGCGCTGATTAGGGAAGGCCCAAGCCCAGCAGTGACAGCAGGGACTGCGACAGTCCAATAATGATTAATTCATCCATTTATGTATACACAGATAAATATGAGCTAAACTCGGGAAGAAATCTAAAAAGAAGTAATAGTTATCATGAAAGAAATATTTTTCTGAGGTGTATAATAAACCATAAGTTAAAGAATATTATAATAATCAAAGAATAGTTAAAATTTTAAAATATCAAACTCGTTTTCTCAAAAATACCCTGTTATTAGCACATGGACCATACATAATATGTACATACATATTATAATCGTACGTTTCAGTACCAAAATCACAATTATTTAATTCCTAATTACTATCCTTTTTTCACGCCAGATTTTAGTAAACCAGGACAAACAACTAAAGGAAAAAAACTCATATATGTAGTCTTTTGTTTGTTTTTTCTGCAGTATTGATCACTTGCTTGCTCACTTTGAGTAATTAAAGAAAAATTTGGAGGCCAGTAATCTTGTTATGTGCATTTTAGATAAAGTTTAAAAACATCATGTACTGAAAAAACGCATTAATGATATGTGATACTTAAATATAAGGTTAAAAAGCTAAACATTTTCGCTAACCACACTATTGTAATTTACAACATCTTATAAGAACAAATTTTATCAAGAACAACGAAGAATGTATACTTACATGTTACATTATGACCCTAATGAAAATGTGTTTGAAATTTATGTCCTGATATCCATTTTTCCTTTTATTTTTAATTATGATAACTTACAAACAAGTCAATGTGGAGAAAGATCTGTACATGCATTGTATGTGTATGTAAGTTATTGTCTGAGACAGAATCAAACACTGAATTTTTTTTAAAGGACCTTATTATTCAAGGAAAACTCACCAAAAGAAAATAATATATCATCACCATAAATCTATATCATAATGCTTGTAGAGATAACTGAGACTAATAGATAAGAAGATAAGAAGATGCACCAAATTAGTACAATGTTCGACCACTCCCATTAGGTCTTTAACACCTACTCATTCAGTCAACCCATCCCCACCACCACCAACACCATCCCCACCACCACTAACACCTTCAAACACTGGAGACTCACCCGTGTTTCAATATAGATCCATTTTGCGCGGGCTTAGCGTATAAATTTAGCAACGACTTTGTGGTTGGAAACCTAAGATTGAACAAAAACACACAATCAGGTACAATAAGAGGGCACGGTACTTAGCGCTACACGAACAACTACAGTTTGGTACGAGCGCGAAGCGGTGCTACGAGACACGGATAACTACTGAGGACATTTATTGGGAGTATTTAAACTAAACCTTATAGTATAAAAATTATACATTTTAACAAAAGCAAAAATATTTTTTTATTTATTTCATTCAATCATTGATGTAAATATAAATAAATACAAACACGATTTGTCATAGTTAATCATAATTTATTTTTTATCATAATAAAAAACACAATTGTTTAAAGTAGACTAAAATAGTCATAGATTAACAATTTAATGGTAGCTGTGGGTATTATTGACCTAACACACATTTTTTATTTGGAAATATATGGATGTCTTTAATGTCTGATAGTATGTTGCAGTCAGGAAAAAGTAACCCAAAGTGTCGTTTTTAAACCTGAGATTCGCAACATTGTTTATATAGAATATGTATTTATAATGTTCAACTCAATAGACTATGCCAGCTCCAGCTGCGAGAAAGGACAGAATAAAGGCTAACCTGCCAACCTTTGATAGATGAAGAGCCATAATAAAAGGAGATGACAACTCTCTTCTTTCTAAAACTTCATGGTCATGGTGTGAGATTTCATTCTTCAAAATTTTGATATACCTACCTAATTATTAATTTCCGATTTTTGATGCATCAATAGTATCTAGAAATTCATTATACAGCTGTGTCTGATGAGAGTGATTTATCTACTACAGAGATGGTGTCGCCACTGTCGTTGTCACCATACCGTCATAATATTTGCTGCACAATTTGTAATTCAGATTTTTAACCAATCAAAACCCAATACCTAACATTGAAGTGTATATAGTATTTAAACATTCCTTTTCTCTATACCATTTACCTGGTAGAAGATATTAGGCCTTGAGCATTGAAGTCGCCAGTGCTGTTCCATCTCTTCGTCAGGTTGGCTGGTGACGGACTCTGGTTGGAGGACGTCGAGTTGTTACGCGACCTGGGGACAGAACGGCGCTCTAGCGAATTTCTACTGATGCCATGCAAAATGTTAGTATATATGTGGGTACACTGACAAAAAAAATATGCTGTGTGTATAGTATTCATGTACATGTTACATGTATATGTACATGGTACACAAACAGTGTATGCCATGGGAGTTGATAGCGGACCTGCCTAATAACGGCCTATGAACCTGAATAACCTTGAAATATAAAAATCTAATTAATTTTGCTGTATTTTCTAAGAGTACAATGTTTAAACGTGTACTTGCACGCGGTGTTTCTTCAAGCGTACGTACTGTGCGTAACGTACCACAAACCTAGATAGTAGCGCGCCGGAAGCTGACTACACCGCCAGCCTATTTGCCACAATAGCGGGCATATAGCCGCTCGTTACGCGTTACTGGCCGTTCCTAACTAATATCCGTTAATTTATAAATAATCTTTGACCAGGTACTGGCAGCTTACAATACGTATTTAGAATAAAATCAAATACTTTCTTTTATCACAAGATACATACATACGGACGCTGGCAGGATATAAGGTGTGCTTACACACCCGTGTTAAGAAAATATACAGATGAACAACTAAAAAATACTTTTAAGTTACCGTTTGAAGACGTGTTCCAATACCCAATTTAGTGTTTCACTTTAACTGAATGTCTTATTTTACTTTAACTTAATTGACATAACAGAGAGGTCCAATTTTGTATACCTACTTATAATGATACACAAACAGTATTATATAAAATATACATTATTAAACAATAGTATGGTATGAAAATAATTCTGAAGGCGCCCATTTGCACATACTTAATGAATTTCATACATTGTTATTGTTTTCATTCGTTCGTTCGGCAGGTTTAAAAAAATCGTTGCTAAATCGATCGGCGAACGAGTGAATCATTCCGGTCATTACGGTAATATAAAATAGATAATGGTCAAGGCTGTTTAGTATTTTCTGTTTCAACAAATTAATTCCAATATCAGGGAATCAAAAAATCAGTCACCGTCAATGCCAAAGAATGAAATATGGTCACTATTTCTAAAACTTTAAAGTTATGTAAATTTTTGCGTCATTGGAAACCGTACATTAACTTTTCCTAATAAGTAGATGCAGAGTAGGGATAGATTAGTAGGGGTGTACATATAATCACCCTGTTTATTTCCTTATCAATAAAGTTTACCGTACATCCTGACTAATGTGACTCCAAGAATTTAATAGCACCAGGAAGAGTAAATTATCGAGGATATTAAGAATTATCTGGTCTTAGGTAAGTTTTGTCGAGTAGGATGGAAGGTGTTGTAACTAGACAGTCAGTATAGTGTGCTGATTTTAATGATAAACTAATAGCAATGGCAGCGACAAGCACATCGACTTTCTACAGTATTGGTGTCCAAGAATGGCATAGTGTACCTGTAAGTGGAGGCGGGGTGCGGGGAGTGGTGCGGCGCAGGGGTGGCGCGGGGCGAGGGCGAGGGCGCCGGGGACAGCGACGAGGACGAGGCCGGCGAGTCGGACTGCAGGGACCCCGTCGACTGGTGCTGAGGACCGCGCCTGGAATACAATAGTACATATCCTTAAGATGTTATACTTTGATCCTTGCTAGTTCTAAAATCTAAACAGTCGGATATCGCTATAGAATTAAGAACATGTTATGTATACTTTATTCTTGCAAATAAAGATTATTTAATTTGATCTAAATCTAAGCTAGGTTCAGTGAAGATATACGCAAAGTGGCTAGTAGCTATCCAATGCCAATAGTTGAAGATTGAACTCACTGGCGTCCTATTGGGGGGCCTAAATTAGGCTGATGATGATGAAATGTAAAGATGTTGATATTACAAAACAATAAAAGTTCATATTAAATTAATATAATTTAAGGCATATTACTTTTAATATTTACCTTTGTGGTAATGAAGAAGTAGTGGAGGAGCCATAACTGGAGGTTCTTTTAGCGGTCTCTCGGTAGGAAGGCTGTCGGAGGCGAAGCTCACGGGTGGGGGTGCCCGAAGAACCTGAAGAGAATATGAAACGAAAGATTCTGTTAATAATTATAGCATACCAACTAAAATCCCGCCACTAGAGCCAGGAATGTTTAAGCTTTAAAACAAAGGTGTAATTGCAGAACAAATAATATGATAATTAGGTAATCATTTAACAATATTCGAAGAACTTTCTTTAAAATGCGATTTTGTATTTTCATACAACTATCATCGTGTATTTAACTGCAGTGCTTTGTATGCGTTATACTCATATGAGGATAACAAGTCAAGTATAACACTAATAAAATTAACCTTATGTATTTTCTGCATTTGTTAAATACATTTCCAGGTGCGTTTTTAGACTATTTTGGTGTGTATACTCATAAATGACACCAAATAAAACTTGTAACTTTGAGTTAAGTTGCAGATGTATGTAAGACCAAACTTCAATCTCATGTGAGGTAGCATGTAATTCCATTCATATATGCACGTACATATATGGCAGTGACGTAATGCATCTGCCATTAATTACCAAGCGGAATTATTTGAGGCGACATAAGGTAATGGAATGAACTCTTATATATTGAGGGCATTTTAAAGAAAATTTTTCAATTAACGATATGAGATATAATATTTATATCGAAGTGAAGAAAATGAGGGACAACAAAGAGAGAGAGAGAAAGAGAAATGACCTGTGTATGCACCGTTGCGCGGTGTGTTGCTCGGGGCAGCGGGCGAGCGCCCTTCCAGCGCGTTGAGCCGTCGGAGAGCATCAGCGAGCGTGGAGCGCAGGCACAGCAGCTCCTCCGCCTGCCGCGCGCACCGCACCTCCAACTCCGCGACCCGCGCCGCCAGCCCCGCCCCCTCGCCTTCTAGCATTTCATCTGGAAACAGAAAAAACCACGCTATAGATTTCAAAGTTAAAAATAGCTGTTAATAGATGGCACTACTGATGTTTCCGAATCACTACATTAGATCTATTTAGCGTGAAGCAAAAACTGTACTTTTTTCGAAAATTGGCATTGAGTCTAAAATTTGGCACACTTATAGTTTAGTTAGAGGAGTGCAGTGTTAATATATTTTTTAATAATGCATAAAATACATTATACCAATAAAAAAAAAACTTTAGAGACACTAGCGTGTATTTGACACACACATATATACTCTTTTGTTTTAGGTTAAATCTGTGGTCAAATTGTGACAATAATACATTAAGCGTATAACTAGCTTGTTGGCCCGGTGGTTAGTTGCCATGACTACTGAATCGAAGGTTGTGGATTCTATTCCCATACGGGATATATAAATATATTTGTGTGATAAGCACGAATGTTTGTTTTCTATCGTGTTATTAAGAGCTGCTTTGTCAGCTCTGCGTTTACAATAGCTTAAGAACTGCCAACTTTGTGTTCACAGAATAATATGTATATTCACAGAATAGTATAGTAATTCCGGGATAGCTTATTATTATTACGAAAAAACTACAAAGCATCTTTACAAGATTTTTGTACTGGACATAGTAGACAATCAATAAAACAGTAAGATATTACTTTTAAATTTCGTAACTAATGTTTTCAGCTACTAAAAAACCATACAATGATTTCTGTCGACAAGATCATGCTAGTTAAGACTATTTTCGACATCTCTCTCAATTACGTCATACGGACCAGTCCAGCGCACAATACTGCTCTGTACACTCAATCGATTGATGGATACTGGTTTGATCACGACCTCGCTCACAATACTGTCCTCGTATGAGCTAATATGTACCTGATGTCATGTTCTGACGAGTACTTGTTTAAACATGATTTGGATGGTCAGAATAAAATAAAATTGCAAATTTAGTATATGTGGCCTGTAGAAATAAACTTACAAGCAATGAGAAATATGAGCTGTTAAATTTACAAAAAGTTCGTAATTCGTGAAATTATCAAAACTTATTTAGATTATTAATTGTGGCTTTAGCTAGAGTCCTATGTGAAAATATGTAATAATAATAATTTGCTCACAATCAAATAGTACAACACGAACACCTACGTATGCAACATTGTTAGCGCTTTACATTGACTTGTAACCTGTCGCCTAGTGAACACCTGTGTTAGGATCTATTATACTGACGTCTAGAACAAACCATCAATGACTTTTCCTGATAGTTGACATTGCACATTACCTGTTTATTTACATAAATTAATAATTAATTTTTAATAATATTAATATCTAAGGGCTATTCAGACTCTGGAATCTGATTTTATAATAGTTTGTACTACTATGGTGACGAGACAGCTGATGAATTATTTATATAAATTTCTAAATAATACATATACTTGTAAAAATAATTTAACATCCAGTGACACATTAACATTTATTTTGTTCAAACACAAATATACCTATGTATTGGGTGGCAACTGGATCTACAATCCCTACCACACATCCATAACAGTTAGGTTTTGCTAATACCTAGGACACAGCGTTGCAAATTGGGATAAAATTATTTTTAAATTTGTTCGTATATAGCTTTCATTCGCCTCTATCAATACGGTAAAAATTAGTAGACTAAGACCCAATAGACCAAAATTTAAAGATGCTAAGATTTACCAGTCCCATTAGCAGTCCATCGTCATATTTAAAATTCTTCTAATCACATTATTTCTAAGATCTTTAGGAATTATTTAAAAACAAATTTTGCGAACATAATAACTCTTCGGAGAATGTTATTCCCGTTTCTAAAACTCTTCACAAGGAAATTTTAGAAAGAACCACTGAATAATTTTTCTATACAAATGTGTCTCATACTAATATAGTTGACGCGTTTTCACAGCCACCATATAAACCGAGCCTTTTATGAGCACGTAGCCTCATTTTTACGGCCGCATGTATGGAGAGGGCCGAATGTGCGTCCTTCGACCGGCCAGCGCCTAGTGTCGTGTTGCGTAATGTGGCAAAATACTTTCAAGTCTACATTCATTTTGCCAATAGGACTGTAGCTTTAGTGTAGGGTGAGTGGTTGAACAGTTAACCACATAAAATTCAAACGATCATATCTCGTCGTTATTCATTCAAATCATACG
>DWME01007245.1:0-12808 GCA_018244795.1 Parelbella ahira ahira
GGTTTGCCTGCATTCCATCCCAACCAGGTCCCCTAGGATTTTATAAATTAAAAAAAACAACCCCCCCCCCCCCACCCCAAAACAAAAAAGAAACAACGTTTAAACATGTCGTTCCTTATTGTGCGTGACTATTCTTATTTTCAATGAATTTTGAATGAATTTTCGGTCATCATACATACTCGTAATTGAAATATTATTCATCGCTGCGAATACGAGTATGCGCTCTTAGCGGTCATTATGCACTAACTATATCATTATTGTAATACGCTACTGTGTCGTTATTATGATACGCTACCATATCATTATTATGATACGGTCAGTACACAATGACCGTGACCTGACACTGATACGATCGCATAGCGATTCGGGTGATACAAATCGTGAAGTGCTCATACGATCGTGAGAAATTTCAAGATTCTATAAACTCGCCCACTTGAAGTCAAAGCGATAAAACTATCCAAAGGTTTTTATTTCCTACAAGCTAAGTGCATTACCTCGAAGTAGGTACTTTATTCGTTCGTGTGTGTGTTTCAACCTCTTTATCGTGACAGACATTCGCTGTTACTCTTAATTCAATACGTTGGAAATATTTAGCTTTTTAATTGTAATTACCCGACTTTAAGGAGAGGGTTATTATATTTTTATTTCATTATATTATAATTGCACTTTTTGTATCACATTACGAACGATCACAGCGATATTTTATAATCTGTTAAAGCTTAATTTGATGAGTTTCGTTCTTTGTTTCTTTATAGCATTTTAGTATATTTTTAATGTAAAATTATATTGTATTCTTTGAATAATTACCTTATCTTCGCCTTCAATTTATCCATTACACATTTGACTCCTGTTGTCCTCTCACAACATGAAGGGTTAAGGGTTAAATATACAATAATAGTTTTACTTTGGTGCCTTCTGCATTTATGTTTCGTAGTTTGTCTCAGCCGCTGCAGCCCGTAACGTTTCCACTATTATAATTTAATTTATATTATAATTTTATTGTAATTTAATGTTAACATAATTACTTATTACCATTAAACTTGATAAGGGACTCGGGACACTTGCTCGAAGCTTGCGCTAGGTTGTAAAAAATTATTTTATTAGTTGAAGAATGTCCCATGAAAAATGAAACGTTGCAAACACGACGCTGTCTATTGTATTCATAATATTTATTATTATTGTTGTATTTTTTATTTAAATATTTAAATAATTATTAGTCATAATGTTTATTTACAGACTAGACTTTTTTAAAGTATCATTTTAATTACACTTGTAATAAAATAATTTTCGTTAATATGACTATCGATAAATTATAAAGTCTCACATTAATATAACGTGCTCTTTCTACATTTTCTCTCGTTACTAATTGCTGTCATTTGTTGGGCTACATGTGTATATATCCTGTGTTCTCTGATCTAGTCACAGTACATAAACTGTGACCTAAATATGTTTTAGCACCGTGCATGCAAATACTCCATATAAACGTATTTATTGTTTATTTGGTAAACTATGACACGATTGCTTTTATTTTAGTAGCAGTAAATTCATGAAATCATAACTGTCGTTATGGTGCCTTTTGCCAAAACAATTATAAGAAGTTATTCTAAAGAAGGAATTATACGCTAGTATTGTGTAGACAAACGATTAGCTAGAAGCGAGCCTTAGAGTTCTCGATAATGTGTTTTTACACGCTTTATATATAATACGGTCAGTCGCAATAATTAAAAATGTTCTATTTCTACATGCTTTTACACGCTGCCGATACAGGTTACACACACACCCACAAAAACCCAAACATACACATCTAACTCAAGTATCAATATAAAGTTATGTGTAAATGAACCTTTTAGTTTTCAAACTAATACAAAACCACAATTTTGGGATTATTACTTTCACTTCTATTTTAGTTTGAATTTCATTTATTGGACCTTCCGATAATTACCAAGCGATATTAATTTTTTAAAAAACGCAATCGACGGCAACGAAACCGATTATTGGTGGTGTGATTATAACAATCATCCAACCATCCATCGATACCATCCACCGATGTTATATTATTAATAATAATCCCATTCATTCATAATTGTATTATTCTCGCCAACCTTATTAATTGTGTATTATTTATACGTGAAAGTCTTAAATTGATAATTTTCCAGCGACCTGATGCCTAATGTACTTAGGAGAGTAACAACGTGAATTCGTAACTTCGTATCAAAATTTCACATTATAAAATATTTTTTCCGATATTCTTGACTTTTAAGCGTATCACTAAATCTTATCCAAGATGTTTTTCGGCACGCCGATGTATACGTAAAAGTAACCTGTACTTCGAGAAGTTGAAGAATCAGGTGCCGGCCGGGATATTGGAGTGGTGGTCCATTGAGGGTATGGGCACGGACACATCGGCATACAGGGGTAGAAGCAGGGTGGTGGTGGTTCCCTTCGCTTCTTGCACGGCGGTATAACAGGACACGGTCTACGTGTTGTCGTTGTCGTAGTCGTAGTCGTAGTTGTCGTCGTTGTAGTTGCTGCCGTCGTCGTTGTGACTTTTAACGCGAGGGTAGCAGGCGGAACATCTTCCGTGTCAGTTTCGCAAGGCGGCGGTGTTGGACAGTCTTCAGGGTATTCTGCACACAATGTTCTTATGTTAGAAGTGAATAACAGAATGACAATTTTCCCTCTTCGTATTAAAAATAATAATAAAATTCTTCGCATTAACAGAGGAAAAAATATTTACAAGTGTCACAGTACTGTATCTGAGAAGAAAGTACTTTAAAATGTGGGCCCATCACCTTTTGAACTTAAATCAATGCAATATTTCGGTCTTAAAAATTGCCCCACCTAAACGTAAATATAATGTAGGTACATATATCTAGATAGCTCTATCGCTCTCTACCAAACACGACGGAAAAATACCCGTACAAATAATAATTAATAACGGTATCCCACGAGAAAGAAACCATATTATAAGCTAATGGAAATCTTAGCTTCAGGAGTACCTAATAATAAGCGATCGAGCGAAACAAAGCCCAGATAATAATTATCTCTATCGAAATACGGCCGGCCTTCGCCGGCCGGGAAAGGTTCTCAGCTTATCCCCGGCCTCGGCGCAGCCCGGCCTTGGGTACACGTAAGCAATGATATTTGCGTGGGTATTAAGTTAAATTGTTTGCGTAATACATTGTGCTATTCAGTGGCTAATTTTACTGTTGTTGTTATTATATCATTACGTCTGGTCATTTACGGGGTAGGCACAGAATGCCGATTGCCTAATATGTATCTCTGCTCTTACGTATTAGACGTGGTCCTTCTGCGTTCGTCAGTCTTTTCATATACACACGACGATTTCGAGAACTTCTAATTCCCTAATCAGCCAGTAACTAACCTTTTTGGTCAAGACAGATGAGCCCTGATCTGCCTCGGCACCTGCATCTATCAATGTTTGCATTATATATCTGTTTCTTAGAGATTTGATAGTCGGTGCTCTCCGCCTTCGCCTCAAGGGACCTAAAGTAATTATATAACATTCCAATTACCTCAACATGACAATGTATCACAATACCTTCTAAGTTAATGATCTCCTGTCCGTCGGAATCCATCCTGCTGATCAGTTGCCGTTGTATTCGTCGATTCTTGCACTCTTTGCACATAGAACAGTAGATCTCCAAGATCTTAGGATAGTCATTGTTGCGCTCGAGACATCGGCTGCAAGCTGTCGAGCAATCGACTATCGCCGCGATCGGCGGCACGAGCAGTAGAATAGTGAACAGTACGAAGTTCATCTCTTCACTGGAATGTAAACTTTTAATTGCCAACATTAGAATACATTTTGAATGTTTAGCTCCATAACATTTGGCTTGGTTTGTGGTTGTCTTGAGACCGGTTAACGCGAAAGGTTAGTAATAATTTGAGAATCGTCAACAAGTATGAGCATATACTTATGGTACATGAAAACGTCAAAGGCAGTGCGGTTCTAAATGATAGAATTCAGGCTAATTCTAACAATTCTGTCTTGTTTAATACTTTATTTTGCAGTCGACCCTTTCTATGACACTTCCCGTCATCTTACGAACGTGTGGTGACCTCACGATAAGACCTTTTTTTTCGTCAACTCGATTTTATCGATATGTTACATCAGAATGTACGTAAAGGTGAACTGTGATCGGCGAATAAAATTGATGAAGAAAATGTACCATGCCCTTGTAAATATTAGACCGAAACAGCTATATAAATATGAATATATTCATTTAAATGTAATATGCAATCCAACCAATCATTTTAAATATTCATACGGTGCAAATAATTGCGAAATATAGAATTCACAGCTACGTACACGTGTTGTTACAGCGTCGTCAGTGTTTCGGGTCAGTAGATATTTGGTGAGTTGCCAGCTCAGAGGTTGAACTCCTGTGATGAAGGTGTACAGTGCGGATAAGGTGCTTTGAACTATCTATATCTATCACTGTAACGTTCTGAACCGATGTCGAATTAGAAGTTTCTAGAACACGTTACATCCATTAACATTATTATTTTACACAAAACTTGACATTTCCGCACAATATTTTTTCCGTAATACGAACAGCTCTCATTTTTCTGGTGGATTTATAACTAGCCCGTGGAAAGCGTTAAGTCCTAGAACTCACCAGTATGTTCCAATACGTATCTCCCAGAAACTGCACATTTTTATTGGAAACGTATGTTTTGGTCGTAGTCGACAACGCGGCCGTGCGCTGCACGGCGTGACACATAAAGCTATCGAATATTGCGTAAACATTTCTATTCGCCGGTTGCACAATGCTCGCTTTACGATTTAATTTATTGTTTTATAAACACACTTAATATTAATATTTTTATGGCGTTCCTTCTGTGACGTTACACGGCCATTGCTACATACGAACACCTTTAATATGCTCTAAGTATGATCTACGTTTGTTGAAATCCACAATCATATTTAATATGATTTCTCTGACCCACCGAGGCACTGTCCAGTCAACCATCAGATTTTTGCAGTCAAATGTAGGCTGGATTCATGAGAAAATATGATCAGAACGCGATTTCTAAAAAGGGAAACTTTACGAAACCTGAATAAAACGTTTATCTTCATGCTTCATTCATATATAATAAGTAGAGTTCTTATTCAAGAGCACTCCGACCTTGGCACGGGTCGGGCGGCTAGACAGCCGCCTTACGAATTTGACTGACAGCCTGCTGTAGGGTTGATAAAGCTGCTAAAATATTTTCTTCGCGTTTCTAAGCGTTATTTATATTCTCTTGAATTTCTTAAGCTTTGTAATTTGCATTAACGAACGTCCCAAATTTACAACGTCAAATACGATTTGGTTCTGACTATTGGCGAAAAATCAAATCGGTCAAATAGGCGTTTGATGCGGAAGTCGAATCTTTCAGAAACTGGCGTACGTGTTTAGAGAACGTGCTGAATACAGAAAAAACATGTCAAGTCTATAATTAGGGATAGAAAAACTAAGCGCAATGTGCCCACTGCTTACACCATAACAAATGAAGCATGTCTACAAATAAATATTGGTGAAAAATCCCATTTCGAGTAAAAAGTCAGTAAACCCTTGTTTGGAATTAAGTTGATAGCAAAATATATGGTATAGGTTCAAAAGCACTTACTTTGCATACAATTTCATTCCATATTTAACAGCAACCTTAATCCGGTTAAAAGCTGAATTAAGATTTAAATAACAAATGAAAGGATTTGTCCGACAACCTTATTAAACGAGCAGAACCTAACTAGATTTACGCAGGCCCGCTGTACAGTAATGATGACAAGTTGCCGTTTACCTTTCTCTGCGCTTACTGTGACGTCGGAAGCTGTCATGTGCACTGTCGTATCAGACCTGTATCTAACATAAGACTGTTGAATTGTATTATTTATGGTAAACCACGTATTCGAGCATTTGTGTCGTTGTAGGTATTCGTGTACACTAACGTCACGCAGAATTTCGTTGACTCAGATGTTTGGTGAACGGATAATTAGATATTTATACTTCATAGCCATTGTGACATCGAAACGTGAAAAGTTCTAGAACATGTTGATGGTGAGTAAAATATATTGAGTGATGAAAAAGATGCTTCATTTTGTTCGCGCCCATTCTGTATCTCATTGAGAACAGGTGAGGTCGCAGTCATCGGCGGTATCTGCTAAATATCATTACTCCACTGAACAGTTATAATAACAAAAAGTAACGCGAGCACTCGGCATACAGTTTTTATAATTTTCGTGAAAAATTCTCGAATATGTTATGCTACTACTCAAATAACCTTGACATTATCATCACCAACAACATTGTGGAACTTACGAATACTTCTATTTTTGACTTTATTAATGTCTGTAATTTTTGTTATTTAAAATAATTATGTTTTTCATCGTCTGTTCCTTTTTTGTTTTTGTACTTGGCAGAGTTTTTCAACGGCTTTTAACATCTGAAATATTACATTTCTTAGTTTTTATAATTTGGTCATCTTTCTCTGACATGACATGATGTGAATATATGACAATATACCTGTATTGTGTTAATTTTGTACTCTATTGTCGTACAATCAATAAATAGTAAAAAGTATTGGAGATTTAAATAAATTACAGGTTTTCCACTCGGGTATTACCTTACCATGTTCTATCGATCGGATAATGAGAGTCCGCAGGCTACACGACTCTAGCTGTTTTATTAATACGATATCCGCATTATTCGTATGTACCTTCAATTACATACATATGTATGTAGTTCTGTCTACATTAGTACATTAATCAGAAAAAATAGTGACACTGAAAGTTCTACAATCGAAGCTAAAATAGATTTATCATTTCCGTGAAACTACGTAGATAATTATGTTCAATATTTTTTTTCTATGATCATACTACATTTTATTGATTGTTCGTTTCGTATACAATTTAGCGATTAAGCGATTAGCATGATTTTATTATTTACATGTTTCGTGAGTATTTTTTATAGACATGATTATATATGTACCGGCTTAACTCACCTACGGTTTTCGGGATGGCCCGACTAGTTTCAGTGACCTCTCTACAGATTTATTATAAGTATATGAAGATAAACTGAAAAACATAGGATTAGCTCAGCTCAGTCTTCGGAATGAATGAACGAACGAATTGAACGATCGCGGCGAGCTGTCAACCCATATTGTATTAATACTGTTTTAATTATTGCTGTACACAATGGCGTATACATCTTTATTAATTGCATTAATTTTTTTTAGTCAATAGTTCATAATTATTTTTATGGACTTGAAATACAGTTGGTGGCAGACTTTTTTATTGTTATTTTATGCTGTTCGTGTCTATTTTGCTAACGAAAAACCCTCGTTGTTGCAGGTATTAAATGCCCAGTGTGCAGTAAGTTCGTGCTGCCCGATGACATCGAGTGCCACTTGGTCATGTGCCTCACCAGGCCCAGGCTTTCATATAACGGTCAGTACTGCTTCAATAATTTTCAGTAATCCTCTTAGGGACAATATATTGCATCTGTCTATATATCTATGCGAGTCGCCTGTGATGAGCACTTGAGATGTATAGTGGCATGTTTTAGACTCAATTCCTTAGCGGGGAGAAATATGGATTCCAGATCAATACGGATTATTTGTCAAGCTTTCAATATGTGGCATTTAGCATTTTCATTGCGCCCTCCAGGAAGGCTCGGTGCTTGCTATCAGCATGTAATAACCAGGTCTCATTTCAAGTCAAGAAAACTAGCCACGATTGTGGTCAAGTCCAGTACTGCTTAGTTACATTGTTTGTTTTATGAAATCACTTATTTCATATAACATATAGTTAATAAAGCCGTCGTTTCTCGTTGCAGAGGACGTGTTGAGTGACTCGAAGGGCGAGTGCGTAATCTGCCTGGAAGAGCTGTCCGCCGGCGACACCATCGCGCGCCTCCCGTGCCTCTGCATCTACCATAAGGGGTAAGCGTACCCTTGGCATCATATTCCAAAAGGGCATCTACGAAATGTCTTATGAGTGACCACACGTTTAGTAGCCGTGTACACATTATGACTATGTATTGCATCTATTTACTCGTATGTAATGTTATAGATAACTCCCATCGTAGCAACTGACTGACCCGACTATTGAAATCATTTTAAATTGCATTCATCGCATTTGGCGAGTTAATAATTACCAGCTAATGAATTAAATAGAAACACAGTTATGTTACGCAGCAGGGCACCAAATGGGTTTTTTTTTCGAGTGTGACGTCTAACCTAAAATGCTACACCAGGTATTATTAGCGTCTTTCAAAAATATGTATTATGAAATCAAAAATTATTAAATACTTAGGTAGAAAATAATGGCCAATATAATTCAGTAACCAATGGAAACCTAAAAAAGGTGCCGGATATCCTATTCCTGGCAATCTCGGTAAGGGCTTATTCAGTTGACCCGTGAATCTTTATACAATAATTGTCAAGTGAACGCAATCGCCTTTCACATTGAATGCGAAATCTGGGATGACTCAATTTCCAGGACTATTTACTAAGAAAATTCCCTTGCATTAAAAACGTGAATATAATTCACACTGTTTAGGGGATTAATGAGGTGAAGTGAATACAACCGAACCAATCAGAGAGCTGCTTTTAATGATAGTTCTTACTCCCCTGTTGATTCCGTTAAACTCATACGAGTGGCACTTGAATAGTTGCTGACTGACGAAGTGTGTGTTTGTTTACAGATGTATAGACCAATGGTTCGAGGTGAACAGATCGTGCCCCGAGCACCCTGGCGACTAGTGGGCGCGGCCGCCTGCGCCAGTGCGCGAGTGATACTTTTATACAATAACAGACTGCGCCTCCGGGCCTTGTAAATAAACTTATGCTAGTGAGATGTTTTACCATTTAATTATAATATTAAAACAAAACTAAAACAGACAATTATAGGGAACGCTGTGAAACATCCCCCCGCCCCGCGCCGCGCGGCGCCCCATCCCCTACGTTCGTTCGTTCGGGTGCAATTATTGTTTCGGTTTGATATGTATAATGTATAATATGGCGTATACATCGTGTCGTATTGTATTGTATATTATGTATATGTATAGTGACGTCCGTTTGTGTTGCAGTGAGTACAGGCACATGGCTATGTCCGGCCGCGGCCGCGGACACATATCTGTTAGCTTGTGTATATTATATAATTTGATCTTTTTCATCTTGATAATAAAGTTGATTTGTTTCTAAATTTTCTACAATTGTTTCATTTCATTCCCATTATTTGCACATTAGAATCGATACTGAAATAAAACAACTCCCCTGTTCAATTCTGTCTAGCTAAGTACGAAGCTCATTTGGGTGATCTTGGGACAAGCGAGATACTCTCTTTTTAAGAGAAAAAACGAGTCCATAGCCAATGTTCCAAGTGTAATAAGGATTTCGGGAAAAATCTGACCACAATCAAACTGACCACTCTAAGCGCGTCATCCTCATGGAAGCCACAGCTAGACAGCGAGAACTATAACTTACGAATTAGACACATCTCGCCTATTTCTTTCACTAAACAATTCGGCGTACAGTGCGATATCTTCAGTAGTATAGCAGCTATATTATAATAACTGCTAACTAAGCGTGATAAGGGAATGAAACATTAAAATAAAACAAAAGTCTATGGTTTCATGACGTGACATTATAAGTATGTACATAATTAAATACCCCGTTTAGAAATAATGAGATGTTCCAACAAACTAGATCTCCCAGCACTACTCGTACTTTGTCGATTACAAGAAGAAAACCTCGTTTTATTTACACTAAAAAATCATATGAAGGTACATCTTAGAATCACAAAGATAGACACTTATTTATTTTTTGAAAATTTATCGAAAACCTCGCAGGCTACATAGGCAGTAAATAGAAGTAGAAATTTTAAGGCTATTAACAAGGTTACCGCTTTTACAATTATACAGGTCGGCATTATAAAATAAAGTTTGCAGAACCTGCAACACAACACAGATAACCTATCATATCGACCTGTAATAACAGTGAAGAGAAACACGATTAGAAGCTATTCGTGGTTTATTAAAAATAGAACCTAACTCAGAGTGTAGCCAGTGTTCCTGCCAGTTCTTATGAAATATTCTTTGGGTATCAATTGCGAATGTTATAAGGTGTTTCACAGTAAATTTAAAGAATTAAAACAAATTCATTAAAACTGGTCATTTTAATTAGACGTCAGGATTGCATTTTACCTCGAAAGCCGAGACTGCTATATGGCGAGGCTCAAATTAAAGGATACATATTTTTAGTGAAAATGTATACAGTCGTAAATATGTATCTTCGTTCCGTCCATATCTTTGTTTCTATTTCGAGAATAAATGTATAAAGTTTCCATTTACCATTCAGTTTAAATACTGCTCTAATTTACAGAATATTAATTTAGATGATTGACCCTTATACGCAGTCACGCACTGAATGTTTATCTAACATGAGTATAACAAAAAAGAATTATAAAATCATTTATTGTTTATGAAGACATAACAATCTTGTCTTTAAATATCTGTAAATTCTTTGGTATTGTTATTATATACTACTACAATCTTCACCTTTGCTTACCAAATTATTACATATTAAAAGGGAGGCAGTTGCAACTATTTTCGAAATTAAAACACAGAAAAATGCCTTTGCACAGTTTTAGGGTTCCTCGCTTGTTCAAGGCTGTAATTACCCCGGTGGCGGACATATTATCCCAAGCGCGCTATCAAGTAGTATACTTAACCTTCACTAGATATGATGTTGGCGTCGTTTAATGTTTTTTTTATTTTTTTTTATTTTTTTTTATTTTAGTTTATTTATATCCATCACATCCATAATTCGGAGAAGTAAGGCTATCTTAATATCACAACACGTTAAAACCAAACCGGAAACAGAAATCAAAAACGGGATTGCATTGTATGTACGTATTTTTATTGGCAACACTTACAACAAAGACCATGTCTTCCATTGCACACGCGCACTGGCACTTCACGAAGTATCTAACATTTAATGTAACTGAGGTCCAGTGGCGCTTCGCGAACTTAGCCACTATACATTTATATAACGGCTAAGGTCAAAGCGCCCCGCCACTCTGTTGTCCACTAGTAACTACACTGCGAGGTCCCGTGGCCTCGGCGCTCAGTAGTCCAGGTTGTACCGTATGACGAGGCACGTGGGGCAGGTTATCGCATGAAAGTGCGATGTCGCGGCCCGCGCTGCATCCGCGCTCCCCCCCAGCTCATCCCCCCTGCAAGTAGTTTTATATCATCACTGCGGATACAACTTGTAAGCGTGTCCAGGATAAACGACACCAGGCTTTTCTGCAGCTCTATATAAACAGGAAGGCGTTCGTCGAGCCAGTTCGGTTCTGTGCTTCTACATACCCATCATGTACTGGGAGGCTGGAGCGAAATGGCCGAAGTGCTGGCCGCCCATCTCCCACGCTCCACGGCCGCGACTGCAACACACCACGACCGGCCTATTGGTCACTGTACTATTTACAGATGTAATGCTAGGTCCGCATTAGTGACGAACATTCGTTATTGTTTATTTTTAAAGGTCATTAATGGGAGATAAAAAAATATTATCAGCATTTATAAGGTTCAACAAAATTTTAAAATTGCGACGAATGCCTTTATATAAAAAATCGCCCGACTATAATGTCGGAAGTAAATAATTTCTCTGTACAATGATACGGCTAAATTAAAAAAAAATGTAAGCAGTATGAATTAGGTAAACAAAATTTTATAAAAGTCTTATGATCACATATTGAAATTAAATTGAAACAAAAACAAACCCTCGAATGTGCTATGTTACACTGATGTGGCCCACGGTTAACGAAACTTCAAGATTTCTGTTAAACGTACATTTGCAAATATTTATATAATACAATGATTTGATCGCTTTGCAGACCATAAATTTCTTCTGATTTTATCTAACGGTCGTTGGGTAACTAATTATTTCAAGTAAACGGCAAATATTGAGCCACATTTAGTTACTTTTAATGTCTGTTTCTTGTGTGAATTGGCGCATTGGAGGGATAATTTATAATACCTGCAACAGCTCAATATTTACCGTTAATGAACACATATTTGGACATCACATAGCGCCGCAACCAGTTGGCAGGGTGGTGGTAGGGAAGTGAGGGGGAGGGGGTGCATGCTGTCTACTGTACCTAAAGAGAATAATCCCAATAGATTTATAGTAGCAATTTAAGTCATAAATGACACCTCGTTCGAATGGTAACCGTTATATTTGTCACTTGTGAGATCACATTTGTAGCTATAATTGGTCTACGCTCAATTTCTTATTGGTAAAACTCTGTCGAAGACGATGGTACTTATATGTACGTGATAATGTTACCAACTAGGCGAAAGTGCTGCCATCTCTTATGCTAAACAAGAGTGCTATGGAAATTCTGTTCTGGCTTCGAAGCCCATGTAGCTTCAACCGTTTTGCAGAGGATATAAATATTGCGCTGGTTTTGAAATATGCGCAAACGTTCGCACGACAGGTACGAGGCTACAATGATAATAATTATAAACGTCATACGAAATTTCTTAAAACGTTGCCAGTGTTTTTGCTACACGTTTTTACGTTAAAATATATATGTATGTATACATAATATATTTACTAAGAAACGTGTACATAAATATTAAAATATAAATCATTATATCAATATATAAATATAAATTTAAATCTATGTGTATATGAATATAAATACATATATTGGTAAATGTTACGTGTAGGCGTGAAAGCAGCGAAATTGTACGAGAATCGCGGCGGCAACACATCAGCAAACCTTTCTCCGTGC
>DWME01007246.1:0-12807 GCA_018244795.1 Parelbella ahira ahira
TGTACGTATTAAAAATACTTACGTAGGACTTAGTTGAGTAATCAGTGATGTCAAACAATTGCAGCACGGCCATGGAGGTGTAATATTCTGACGTACAAATTACGAAAATTACTAGAAAAACCGTAGACGCCACCCTCCACAGAAACGCTAATTTGAATAGCTGAAATACCGAATCAACTGTTATGGAGAGTCATATACATTGAATAGATAATTATTTGTTTTTTATATTAATGTATTTTTTCTTTTGTAGCCGGTGCACTAGACCGGTAAGACGTATTTCGATTCAGTTAAAGATTTGATATACTCGTCAATATTCTTAGTTCTTTAATCAAACAGAAGCCATTAATGCCTAATACTGTAATTAACTGTATAAAAACTTTCAACATTCATATCTCTTTAATGTGGAATCCTCCACTGTTGGTACCTGTTGGATTACAAAAACAGTATTTATGTACCCGTTCGGCCAGGAATCGAACCCGGGGCGCTCTACGCGGCAGACTCGCATCGTACTATTATTTAATACGAGTACGTACTGTAGAAAAATTTTCACGTAACGAATTTTATTATATTATGATTTTAGGGAAACATACAAATGTCGGTCAATAATAATTGATTGTCTCACTAAAATTACGTTGGTAGATACTTGTTAGGGAAATAAGAGCAAGAATAGTGAAGCGTATTAAAAAAAATATCTAAAAATGATTCTTATAATGTTAAATAAAACTATTTTAACCAGGACGGATACAACTTAAAAGTTTAATCTTGGTTAAAGCCGAGGATTTTAATAGTATCAGAATAATCGCCACTCAGATCACGTCCGGCGTTTGAACTGCACAATGGCGCTGGTGTACAAGTTAATATATTCCACCGCCACAGACCGGCCGTGCTCAGTTCCCCCGCGATAACGTAATCACTTTCTGCGTTGTAATTACGTTTACCGACGGTACTAAGCTGATCTAGGCACCGCTTACTATTAGAAATACGATGTTACGGTTTCTAGTTTAAACCAGTTTTTAAGTGACGGTAAACTGATCAGTGTCCTATGAAAGGAACATTAAACGCTTGCTTGCAAAATGTGCTTATAGCAAATTTCTATCATTTTTCGCGTCTTCGCTAGTTCTATTTTATTTTACTTGACTGGTAGGCACTTTATCTCTGTAGCCAATTGTTAATATCTTCGGATAATTCAAGCAGAAGCTTCAAATATAGAAAAAATTAACATAATCAATACCTAGTCTGCTACGTAACCGTACCGCGAAGCCTCACTAAAAATATCACTATATTTCCATAAGCCTCTGGCCACTGTTTCTAACGATCGTTTAAACGATGTCCTGCATTCGACTTTTAACATTAGATAGTAAACGTAGTCGATACTCTCGTTTGCGACTTAAAAATAAACCTAATTAATTGCACCATAAAAATGTAATAAAGTGCTAGTGTATTGAAAGAGAGGCAATAAAATAATAATAACCTTTAAAATCGAAGTGTCTTGAATGGTGGCAATAAAGAAATTGCAGATCCAGACAACTCCGACAACAAAGAACCTGGTCGTCAGACTGGCTCTGTCAATAGTTGTAAACGATTTTCTGCGAAAGAAACGTTAAGAATTACACGCTGCGCAAATGTCGTTGAGAGAACAACATTGTAAACAAGGAAGGATGCCTTTATTTATATGTATTTGCTAGTTGAACAATTCAGTGGGAGCGAGCCATCCGACAGCGATTGTGTCAGCGCTCGCTTTCTTTTCTCTATCGGAAAAATGCATTCGGTCTTCTTGTATTCTATATAGATGAAAGTAAAATAATGCCACAAAAATGCACGCTTGCGTTTGGAATATTCTAGTTTTAATTTAATTTGACTGGTACTTTCTGTAGAATATGGAGAAACGCCCAGATGTTTTAATATCAATATTTTTATTTAATTCAGTGATCTATATTGACTACTTAGTTAAAATATTACGAAAATTATTATAAATTTCGATACTTCAACACAGATTTAATGAAAATACATACACACATGTTTTCTTTAAAAAACTGTTGTTGTTCAGTTGCGTCATATTGCTCTAGACATTGATCACAAAAGTTATTAACTAACACCGTTAGTCTATAATATAATGTAATATTACTGACTGGTAGAACTTACACGTAATTGACATGCGAGGATGTTATGTTTAGACTTGTAATGTGATTTAATTGACATTGCATCATGATTTCGCTCGACGTCCGGCACGTGGTATTAATATCCTTTTGATTGCATTTTGACCAGGAGGGTACTTCATATAAGCTGGCTATCAGGTACCGCACTGCGTCTGCCAAATCGCTTGCATGCTGGAAGCGCAGTAGATACGTTTTTGAAGGAACAATGATTTTATAAAAGATTATCATTATTGCTGTATCGCCTTTCGTCTCCCCTTACGGTAGGCAGAGATCGCTGAGAGCCGATTTTTTCAATCCTCATAGACCAGAGGCACTCTTCATTCATCATGCTCAAAATTAACTCAATTAATAAAACAAAAGAAAACAGAACGAAATAAACAATCGGGCCGTTTCCTTAGAGATCACATGATATTAATAAAGATGACGGGCTTACAACAAGATGGATTATACATATTATGACAAGAGAGAAAACAGTCGTATAGGTGTCACTGTAATTACGCAAACGAAGACTGATCCAGGCACGTAGGGCTAATATTGAAATTCTAACCTTTCAGAGCTTTTTATAATAATTGAAGACGTCTGTATTACTGTTTCATACACATCTACGCTTAAATAGTCGCTTATATTACTTTGAGAGAAGTTTCCTCCGCCTAAATATACATGCAATGCGGTAATGGCTCCTAATTCAACCTCCCCCCACCAGAAGTGCTGGGTTCAAACCATTTACGTTATTTTATAATACATACATACCTATTTAACCTAATATAGGCTACTTTCTGAAAGCAACATCACTACTGACAGTAATTAATCTCTGCCGTTATCAATTTAATCAATTTAATAGGCGCTTGATTTGACACCTAATTTAAATGCTCTCGAAATTTGACAAAATGTTCCCTGTATTTTCAATAAACTACCAATTTTAGACACAAATTATATTCCATAACCGTATACAAATTTTACATGCCAATGCTTCGCCTATTCGTCCGTGAAGGCATGATTTTAAATTAAGCTTTTGTAGGCCATGTTTAAAAAAGTATAATAAAAGAATATAGGATAAATTTTTAAAGAATGTTTTGTGTAGTATAACAATGTATCGACGATAGAAGTATAGTAATGAAGAATTGCCTACTAGGCCTTCTGATGCAACTTATATTGAAATAAAACGACTTTAAAACCGAGCGTAAAAAATGTATTAAATTTGAAAATTTAATTAAAAAGTATTTAATTATCAGTTACGTACTGTCCCACGCGGGTACTTCAACATAGTGTGGATATTTGTAAAGCCTTCCGTGCACCTATTCAAAGGGAACGAGCACAATCAACAAGGTATTCGAAAATGAAAATAAAAAACATCCCGGTATCCCGCAACGCAGTTATGTCAATTGCTGTAGTTCGTCAGTAGTTTATGAATATAGTGTGAAGTACTTTCTATTTTATAAGATTTTGATCTGACCATAAAACTATTCGTAAACTTTGGTCGCTAAATATATCCTACAACTTACATAACGACGCGGTGAAGCTGAAAACTTTTCTTCGATCTGTCACTTGGTCATCAACACGGACATATTGAAATATAAGCATATAGGATAAAATGTTAAAAAATGGGTCATGCTAAACGTAACATCACGGCTGTAATCTTTGAAGGGCTAGGTAGAAAAGTGTAGTAAGCTCTCCATGTTTCACCAGTTACGTTTAAGTCTCACGGAATAGGTGGTGAGCCTATCGGCATACACCGGGCACAGATACAAACTCAGAGTCATTACTAGAAATTCTAAATTAGAAATTACCCAACCCGGGATTTGAACCCTGGACCTCCCGTTCGGCATTCGCCCTTGCAACCGCTCGACCAACGAGGCCGTCAAACGAGGGTCATGCTATTCTCTCGTCATGTCAAAGCTATCATTTATAATGTAGTAAAATATTTTCTTGAAATGAAAACACGCAAAGAAAGCTTTGAATAAAAACTGACGCAAATTTCATTCTGTGAACTCGTGACAGATGCTACGGTGTACTGTGAAAAAACCGTTAGGAATGTAACAAACGAGGAAAATACAGCATCCACGTTCATTCATATTAAAACTGTGGACGGGAATTTTACAAAAAACTGTTACGCTAAGTAATGTACATTGCAAAGATGTCCCCTTGTACGAGTACAGTAGACTAGTTTTTCAGAGGGACAGGGCAAATATTTAACCGAAATGAAGAAAATCACGTACATTGGTGTACGTATGTATTAAAGTACCTACGTAAATGCCAGTCATATATTAGTGCTTGTATATGGTTGCTTAAAAATTATGACGTTGCCAATTTCCTTTGTATATAACGACACTGAGCACAGCTTTCACAATGTGACAAAAAGCCGACTGTAACAAGTCTTAAAAATGTAATACGACGTGACACCATCGCCGCAGTGCTAAGTATTCATAACTAAGTAAGCTAAGTATACATAACTTCATGCCAGGTCCCTTACGGGGTAGGCAGAGAGCACGGAGGGTCAAATATCCCTATCCTTACATATGTATCTGCCGCGCTTCTTCCACAATGTTAAGTTTTAAAAAATAATGGCAAAAATTGAGCTGATAAATATTATTAATAACAGCAAGTGTTGAATCGATGTACTATTGAACGTCCATCGGTATACCGTCTTATGTTTACTGCCTTATCAATCGTATTTGGACACCATTGAGCCTTGTGAATTTTAATTCGACTCATCAATTTTTCAAAAGCCGCACCAACCTACACCTTTCTCACGGCTCTTTGCATTGATATTCTTAGACACTGAATAGGAACTTAATAACATCTATTAACGAACTACCAAAATTCTAATGTTACATCACGCCTCAAATCCACAAAAAGGTAGATAGAGGCGTGTAGTACACTCCCACTTTTGATCAATTGCATTATACCATCGACCAGCCACATAGATTCCGAGCAACACTAGACATATCAAGTTAGTAAAACCCAATATTCTAACGTTTTGCCTTTGTATCAAATGTTTTCAATTTGTGGTTGGACACCCCTAATCCAGTCGAACGGAACATCCGTGTATTCAATTTCTCTTTGAATCGTTTCCTGCAAAATAAATATTGAATGCAATATTCCTTTTAAAAAGACCAAGTTCACTGTGGTAGAGAAAATGTTAAAGGCTATATTTTTTACGCTATCGTTCCACTCTGCGGCGTGGAAAATTACCATTATTTTGGATAGTTACCAGTGCCTATTCCGTATTTCCCGAAGAGCTGTTTCATACCTATTTGACCATAACGTAGAACAATATAGTAACGTCACATCGACAAGTTTGCGTAGAATATACATATAATTAATTAATATCTGATCGCCTTCAAATAATTCATCGGAAATATCAAATATTATGGATGCAAGTTCTAATAGAAGCTTACAGTATAATAATATGTATCATGTACATATTTATACCTGTAATATCAACAAGGCTTTTAAGTCTCCGCCATCACTGGAAAGAAACACCTGCGCACCGCAGGACTCCAGTTAATTTCTATACGTTATATGCACAACAGAAAGACAAGAGATCGTGATTTTTTTTAAATAAAATGAAAGGAATGAAACAACATTCCATAGTCTGTCGTGAACATTTGCTACGTATTTACTAATTAAACAACAACAATTGTATTTTTAATCCCTATTATATTTGTAACTGTTATAATTATAATACAGTAAGAATAAAAAATTCCTACAAATAAAAATATAGAAAATATTTACATTTTGCTTACATGTAGCAATAATGCTGAAACTAATTTAAAAGAAATAACAGCGACAATGAAGCTTACTACATTCTGATATTAATTACAATATATCAGTACGTCTAGAACCTGAACCCTTACGAGCATATAAACTAGACAATATATACAAAGCGAATGAATAAAATTATGTACTTATTCAATCTTTAACGTGTGGTGTTACCAGATTAATAAACGTCAATTGTGTTAATTTCACACACACGTGAAACGAGAATAGCGAGTTACGTGTGATTATTGCGGAGCCGGTCTTTTGTGTTGGCGCGTGATAGGCGTCGGCGTGCAACCAAATGACTTGGATGAAACGTTGCTTCGCAATCCATCGCACACGTTAGACCGCCAGCTCTTTGAAATCATGCCATGTGGATGACGTGAACTAAGTTCTATCTTGTTGCGTGCATTAACAATATTGCTGGTTGGATTGTAATCGACTTCAAGGAGATTTAAGTGAGACAAGTTTCGATATATGTATTTAGGCGCTATTTTACGTCTTTAGATGAGAATTGGCAATATTGCATTAGTAATGCGATAAATATTTATCAATATTTAATTTAATTAATTAATTTCATTTTTGAGGGGGATTTACGTAGATTGCTGTACGAATGCGGCTCAACCTTGCGAAGAATAGGAATATTTTAAAAGCAGCTTAATTATTTTTTTTGTTATACAGACTAATTTTACAACAACGATCTACGAGTACCCGTACCTATAATTGAAGTCAATCAAAATAATAGTATAAAAGACTAAAACCTTCCTTATCAACCTACGAGTTAATGTTTAACACCATATCAAAATACAATACTTAGATTAGGAAATCAGAGCGATGAAGACACGCCACAGAGGAATTTTTTTACTAGCGCTTCTTACTGATCTCTTAATGTAAATATCGGATGTTTGATTTTATTAAACTCATCCAGTTGCCGTAGTTTCGTTTCCGACATCATAAGTAAAAAACATCATTAGCAAATATTGTAATAAATATTTGCGCGTTAACATAACATTGCAATTAAAATAAATTAAAATGTCTGCTTAGTGTGTTTTGACAAATTCTCAACTAACTCAAACGCCAAGAATATTTGAGCCTGACATGACCTAGCTTTGCGGAAGTCTCCAGGCACATTTCACGGTCTCGATCCCGACCCTGTGTCAAGTTCTAGGTCACACGATTCCACAGAATGAAAGTTTCATTGAATTGCACCGAGAAACCTATTCTCCGAAGTACTTATACTACATTGCAGTCCTCCGTGGGCGGTTCATGTTAACTTAGCCGATGTGCTCTTGTTTCTTTATTGTCACAATAAACATTTCGCTTCCGCTAATAGTTCATAAGTAAATAACAATGTTTATTACTTCGAAATGCCATAAGGGCGTAAGTTTATATTTCACTTCCAGTTCGCTTTTTATATACAATTATTTGACAGTCGCTTGAAACCATATATGGAGGCGTAGCGTTCGCGAATACGAAATGCACACAACAAAAATAATTCCTGAACATCTTCTATGAAGGAATGTTACTAGAAAATTCGATATGGGGTCGCCGTCGACTCTGTGTTATTTAATATCGCTGGAAGCGCAACAGCGAAAGGTCACATAGGCACTGTTATAACATTTTTATGAGATGACATTCTTACGTCGAATAGCGAGTAGGTGTATTTCTGTATAATAAAGGTATTAGTATACACTATTAAACATTCTTGTATTCAGAGAGAACGCAGAAAATAACGTAACCACGCGAGACTTGACAGTGGGGATCCACATTGAAAACGACCATTTCGTATTGTGAATATTAGTACAACCTAAACCTCACATATATACATATTCTAAAGCTTCAATGAGTATACATTTTGCTATGTGAAATATTTAATAGCTCTTACGATTAAAGTCCAAACCATAGACTGTAGCAATATCCCCGCCGAGATACCGCGTAGCAATGGGTTCAACGACTTATTAAAATCCAATTTTCTTGTATACTGCTTAATAAAGAAGTCCATACACATATATGTTATTCCTATAGTGAATTCCAGGAATATAAAATCACATAGTCTGGCTGAAATGAAAAACAAAATATTACAATTTGTTGGAAATTTCTTACCATAATAAATTCGAAATGTTGTAGAAAAAAAATTTTTAAGGGTAGATTAAAAAAAGAATTATAATATAAAGCTTTTTACTTAAACATCTTACTATAAATAATGTATACCACGATCATATAACACCTTTGAAAATATATCAAAATTCGTAAGGGACGATGAAAACGTGAACGCCAGGTATATGAACTTCTTGATACTGTCCCATCGGAAATGCTTGTCAGCGTTGTACTCCTGCAAAGCGAAACAGATGAAACCTTAATGATATTCGTACATTAACGTAAACGTGACATCACGCCTGTAATCCCCGAAGGGGTAGGTAGGAGGTGTAGTACACTCCCACGTTTCGCCAGTTACGTTTAAGTCCCATTAAGTCCCATGATAGGTGGTGGGCCTATTGCCATACACCGGGCACGATTCCAGACTCGCAGTCACTACTAGAAATTCTAAATTAGAAAAATCCTATAGCACCCGACCCAGGATTTGAACCCAGAACCTCCCGATTGGCAGTCGTGCTTGCAACCGCTCGACCAACGAGGCAGTCAATGCGTGTATTAATTAATTATTATTGATTAAACCAAATTTTCGAATTAATATCAGGAAAAATATTCCAAAAATTTAATCTGCTTTAATGCGTCTGATAAACTGTGCATATGAGCAGATCTAAAATTGGTTTTAAATAGTAAGGAAATTATTGAAATCCATACAAATATCTGCTACAAATCACTCGATAGATACTTTGTAAGAAAATCATTTTCTTACAATTAATACTTCTAACATTGTCCTTATTTATATTTTCTTAATGAAAGTAAGGCCATCAACATTGATGGTATATACCATATTTATAAACATATCTTAAACGAAATAACGAAAAACATTACTCACAGTTTTCTCATTAAGAGAAGTTGACGTACTGGTTGTTAAATCAATAACTGTGTGTCCCATTTCTATGGTAATGGACGCTGGGGATCCGGTGCAGAGGGGCGATATGATAAATTAATTATACTCCATTATTTGTAAACGAAAGTGTTATGGGTACACAGCTTCGCTTCGCTGCAAAAAATTTTTTAATTCAAATGCAATTCACGATGAAAGCGTAATAGGTATGAAATGTACACCTGAGCAAATACTAATCATTCTTCCAGCTTTGCATTCATTTGATCCTCATCAATATGATTTATATGACTGTGAGCCACTAGAACCAGAAATGATATTGGTTACATTGAACATCCTGCCGCTGGTCTTTATGTACATTTTATATAAGCTCACACGTGTGCCAAAACGCGGCCTCTGCTACTCTCTTCTATTATTAGTACCGTCGCTCGTCCTTCCGGGATGTGACGCTTAGAGGAACCGGAAATATAAATGTACATAGAGACGTGTAGTAGGTACTTTTAATTCATAATGTCATATATTTATCGCTGTAATTTTTTATGCAATTGTGCGCTTAAACTACTCCCATTTAAATAGACATTTTGGAGATAAACCGTTCGCAATTAGCTACGGAACGGCAACATCCAAGGACCATTTAGTAAAACAGATTAAAGTGTCTAGAGGATGAGCCTTCCAAATATCCCGAGCCTGCAATTGTTCGCCAGGTGTGGCATTGCCAATCAGTTGTAACATCCACATTTACTCTTAAAATACTTATATATTATGTATGCATATTTCTATCATGTAGTTTATTTACCGATTGCGACTCAAGATACTTTCTGATATAAATCTATATTGTTTACAACTTCGTCTAGTTCATGCTTTCTAGCTGGCGCTAACTTATTCCTTTAAGGCTTAAATGGACTGAAAGAGAGATTGCACTTCACTTCCTATCTCTTTTCCTCCATTACGTTTCCGCAAATTGGAACTTGTGTAGAACTTAACACAGATCGTAGAATGAAAACCAAGTCGTTATGGTTCCATAACATGGTGAAATAGTAATGATAAATGATTGCGCAGCCATACATATTATTACACAAAAAAACAGTTTCAAAGTCAACAATTTTTTTTCTGTCAAATTAATCTCTACCCTGATGACATTAATGTTGATAATTATGTATCTTTGATTGATTAGTCACCGTATATAGATTTTCCGTCAACATTACAACAGTAAGTCTAGAATGTAGAGCGAATCCCCTAACTGTAAATCCGCGTTAACATGACTCAATTAGGAGCCCCTTGATTATTCTGATGTACGTAGATTGCAACAAGGTATTAGGGATTGACGGTGATACTCAATACATTTATAGGTGCACAGTTCCAAAGACGTTATTCAGTGATTAGATTAGTCGATTAATTGGTTATTGTTATCAATAATAATAAATGAAGCTTATCAAGAGCTCAGAACGTTTACAAATAAAACTTTATTGCTCTTAACGAAAGTAAAGCGACTATATCTTGTTATATGTTTATCACTCAAAAAGAATGCTTCTGAGCGGTAGATATTTTGAGATAATAACATTTACTCAGTAAACGTAACCAATTTATATATTTACATGTGAACATCGAAAACAGTCGTAATTCTTTTGTACTAATCAGAAGGAAGGAAAATACTTATAACATTGATAAGACACGACTGTGTTCAAATTTTGCGAATAAAAAAATCTCATTCGTGTATTTTGCCATTGTAGCACGCAAAATTACGGAATACAAATAATTTCCACATTAAAATATGTAATTTTAACCAATTAATAAAAGAATTTTAATCGTACCCAAGGCGGTACGGTTTTAAATTCATTTTAAAATGGCCGGAGGAAATCATAGCAAATAAAGCGTAAAAGACAAAAGAGTATTGATAATAATTTATTCTCAATTACGTTAAAAGCAGCGTGGATTTCCTTACGTTACAGGCATCGAATTCCAACCACCGACGATACCGGAATTAATTAGCGGGCAATCAGTTTCTTCGAAACGATTCTAATGATATCGATGAAAATTACAGGCCAAGAGGTTTTTCCTAAAGAAATCGATACACCATAGTATTAAATTGCAAAATTTTTTTATGTAATCCTATTTTCTGTAACATCACGTACTACAAGGTATATTTATCAGCAGTTGGCAATACACGACATTTTCAACGCTCGCGCACATTAATAATTATTTTAATGTACCAAAATAGAATGCGAAACCTTTAGAAATAGAGTATCTATAAAATATTATATTTTATATATAACATCGTAGACAGCAAGAGGAAAGAAAAGACAGATTGCGCGCTAACTTTTCATGGTAGTCATAGTCGCAAGGGACTAAGGTCCCATAACATAGCTGCCACGCCTTCATGGCTCCATTCTAGGGGCATCGGGCGTACGAATTGTGTATTGATGTCACCAAAATTATCACTCAAGCCTTCGCAAACAGAGTTACAGTGGTATGTAAAATTATTCCCACAGATCTGTTGATAAGTAAAGTGGAATACTGCGTAGTTTGAGCGCCGCGAGCTAAACATAATCCCTTGCACGTGGTAGGTGTGGGTGGTAGGTGTGGGTGGCAGGTAAGCGTAAAGAAAAAAGAGAATAGGATCTATTCTATATCTATTTATAGAGTAAATAGAAGACCCTACGTACAGACCCAATAACTGCGTTTCAGCTATATCAACATACATTAATAGTTTGAGATCATTATTTTTTGTTTGCTTACTACTTTATTAATTTATAAAAACATAAGCATAGACGCATAGGCCTTATAAAAATTTTCTCGGAACATTTCGCATTATGTACGCCCAAGGTTAACTTCAAACTCATAGGTAAGGTTAGTCGAGTGGTTATAAGCCCGACCGCCGATCGAGAAGTCCTGGTCGAGTAGGTACTAGTGGATTTTCTAACTTAGATTTTCTAATAGAAATTTCTAGTAGTGGGTCGGAGTCTGGATCTATGCCCAATATATGGCAATGGTCCACCTATAGTGGTATAGGTGAAACGTGGAAGTGTAGTACACTCCTCTTCCTACACCTTTGGGTTTTACAGGCGTGATGTTAGGTTTTAATAGGTAAAGTATGCTTTAAAGTAATAACATCTGGTCATCAATATGTGAACGAACAATTATCTCATCGTAAACAAATCAATAATATGATTTTCTTACTTTAGTGCACACACAACAAATGAGACACCTGGGACATTGTAATAGAGAGACGTACATATACATATATGTACCTACATAAACGTAACTAGTAAAACGTGGGAGTCTAATACACTCCCCTGCCTACTTCTTAGGGGATTACAGGCGTGACGTTACGTATAAACAATAATAATTAAAAGCTTTACAAAGAAGTGCTCGTAATAGCGTTACATGAATGAATGTTGCAAATGAAATGTAAAATTTAAAAAACGCCGAATGCAGTCAACTTTGGAGTGTAACACCGCTAATTATACATTTTAAAGACGCCTTTGAAAGCTCTATTGAAGCTTTCAAAGTTTTCAATGTTTTTTGCGATTCTCAAAAATTTTAATCGAATGTTTAACGATGAGATTATTACTTAAATCTGGTCGAAATCTGGATGGCTGGATAAAGTTAATAAACAGTAGTGGTTACCTACTGACCCACATCTAGAACCACCTAAACGTACTCCAGTAGAAGTTAAAGAGTTCTTTTAATTACAAAAAAATACTTTTGTCAGTTAATTGGAATTAAGAAAATTCCAACACCCTAAATTCGATTATAGTTTGTGTGCCTGCAAACACATAGTAAATTTACTGATATATATTTTTTTTCCTGTTGGAATAGGAAAAAAAAAAAAAAAAAAAAAAAATTTCTGAGGTGTGTGAAGTCTGCCAACCCGCACTTGGCCAGCGTGGCAGACTATGG
>DWME01007247.1:0-12807 GCA_018244795.1 Parelbella ahira ahira
GCCGATATATTGCAGTCTATCACAAAACGGTGCCTATACATCTATCCCCAAGAAACGAGGAGTAATAACGAGATTAATTTTTTCCTGAAGACGACGCAGACGGACTACGCCGCGTCGTAATTCGAATATACATACATAGCTAGGTACCGACAACAGCATCGCAAATTGATTTATCTCCGAACCAACGGTGCCGCATTGCAGACAAGCTTTACGTACCCAGTATACCTGTGTCCATATACCGTTATACATTCGTCTGCCACTCAGAAATTTAAAAGGGCAGTCCCATTAACATTTTAGAATTTTCTAAACCAAAACGCACATTTAGTCTCGATATTGCTTTTGGTAGAAAACAAGTTGGTTTTTTATATATAAAGTATTCTAGTATACAGTATCTAAAAATAGTAAATCAATGGTAAGTCGCTGAACCGAAGTATACTGATGATTAGAAAAGTAAATTGAATCTCGGTAGATCTCTAATTAATTCATGCAGATTTATATTAACTCCATATTCTGAGAACATAATAACTATTTGTTGATTTTATGGACAACGTTATAATCCCTCTGCCTACACTTTGGGGAGACAAAGGCATGATGTTACGTCGTTCATTTTATGGACAAATCACTGCTGTTTAGAATGAGCGGTCAGAGATTACACGATAATTACCACGGCGTTAGTCCAGCGCGTTGCGCCGCATTCCAGAACATGACGTCGCGTCTATTTCCCGCCGAGCACAGATTAACAATCGGACTGCTATTGTGTCTCACTGCCATATGCGTCCATTAGATACGTGACAGAATATTCATAGAAACCATGGGTACTACGTTTACAATTTCGTCTGTATATCGCAAAAATTCTAAATTAATTCACATTCATTCACATTTCAGTTTACATTCACAGTCATTTTTTGTCTTTTCAATAAATTATTCTGAATTTAAAATTACAGTCAGAAATTAATTAATCTTCGGGTAATTGAGCAAGGAACCATCGTCGGTGTTATATAGCAATTTTTTTTTATTATATTGTATTCTTTTTATATTATTTTCTTTTTATGTTCTTTCAACAAGAAATTGAGAAAACAAATCTAGTTGACGTGGCGTCTTTTTCCAGTCTTATAAAGAACAGGAACCAGACCCTTTGTTTTGGACCTATTGTCCTGTCATTCTTTGCGTTTGTTGGACGATAGAAAACTGATTTTTTATGAGCTGTAATTAGCATAAGTTGTAAAAATGGAAATTATCATATAAATCATCTACAGCGCTCCATTCTCGTCTATCTATTTATATACAACATAAATAAGAACAAAATCATATCTGGCATAGGTTTCCTGTCCCTTTAGAAATATGTTCATCAATGGCACTCTTTACATCGAGACCTTAAATAAGGTATCTATATTTTAAAAAAATTAGGTTTTGTAGCTAGTAACATTATTTTTAATATTTTTAAAATATCAACGCATGACTAAATCTAATCTATTGGTGTGTAGGTATAATCTTATCTAAATTTTAAAATATGTTTGAACTCTCTTTGGTAGGTATATTCAAAATTACAGTAGTATACCAATGAAATATGTATAAGCAAGACAATTGAATCAAATTATAATATCCTGGAAATGTTTCCTACGATAATGGACTCGGACACCCGCTACAGAGCTATGTATGTATCTCGTTATTATGTAGTAGCGCGGGGGAATGAGCAGTCTCGCGATTAATCTTCTGCAAGAGTAGTCAAATTTTATCAACGTTTTTGTCAAAGCGTTGAAATTTATCTAGCACTTACATATAATTTCTAAATAAATAATTTTTCTAAATAAATAAAAACATGTTTTGTCAATATATACTATTAACCTAGTTGCGCAGTTCATAATCATACGTTATTAGTTACAGAATTTAGTAAAACATTCTAAGCCTCCAAAAAGTAGTATGGCAATAAGTTGACCTCCTATTCCATGTTGGGAAATTTAACAGAGGGATTGTGGAAGTGTTTGCTTACTCCTTTGCTTACCCCTAGGAGGAGTACAGGGGTGAAGCCAAAAAAAAAAACAATAAGTATGGTCAGAGCCTAATATAGTACATATTTTATGTTGTTACATAGTGAAAACGCGCAGGCGCGTCACAAGTCCCACACATCCGACTTCTTTTTTCCACTTTTATTTGTCCTCTTTGGACCCCGTGCAGCGTGATAAAATATATCAGACATAAAGCGAGGGCGATATTATTACAAAATGCCTAGGAAATAAACTTTTGCAAAGAGCAATAATATAAGATTCGCCTTCGGTTTATGAAATCTAAAACTTTTCTTACAAAGCATGCAAGCACTGCCAGATTTTTATGTCTATTGGCCTTGTATATTTTGGAACGGTAGACAAATAATAAAGACGCAAATATTATTTTAGTACTTACATAAATACAAGTAATATTACAAAGTATAAACCGAAGAAAAAATATCTGCGATAATTGATTGTTCATTTATTAAAACCGCGTAAGTTTTTGCATTATTTCAAGTCTAACTAATATTGAATGAAAAGCCACGAGGAAATATTAAAAAGACCTTACAAACGTCCTTACAAATGTCCAAACGACAAGCTTTTAATTCTGGGCCTCATCGATCGATGGAGTCTAGACGGACAGAAGCGTAGGGCTTCAGCGACGCGCGAACAAACATGATCGTTAGTGTGCTTTCCGGTTTTGTTAATTAAATAGTCTGTGAACAAATTGAAAGTAACTGGATCTGGTACATGAATCATAAAGTTTTCGATAAAAGAGACTGAATTTACCTAATAAAATCATTTTCATTAACTGTAATGTTATGAAAATTGAAATAGAACAGCCTTAGGTTGTGATGTTTCTGACAAACTTTGGCTAATATTATTATAATTGTTATTTTTTTTAAATTAATTTGTTACATTTATTTTATAAAACCCTGGTAACTCGAAAAGAGTAATATATAGTAATATATTAATATATATACTATTATAGTAATATCTATAAAGAAATATGTAATATATGAATCAGTAGCCTCTAACCCAAATGACTAAGCTAAATCGTTTACCAAAGGCAAAGTATCTCATTAAACCAAAACAAGGAGCGGCAAGAGTAGTTATTTGCACATCACTCAATCGGAGGGGGCTGGCGAGGGCTGCGGCGCGAACAATCATTTTGTTCATTATACTCTGTCTTCCGGTCTGGACCGCCATTTTGCATTCCAGAGACTTCTTTATTTTTTTTTTCAGAGGGAATTAATGCCCAGCTCAACGTATAGTATTAAATCTGACGACAGAATTTTTATAAAAGGTTTTTAATCATAATTTTTGAAGTGAATGGTTTTCGTATGTTCAGTGATGTTTTTTTTTTAAACAATTAGTGGAGAATGGTGTACAATTTATAAACGATGGCGAAGAATTTATGCAAAAGATTTTCGAAATTATAATTTTTGAAAATAATTTAGGATATACCGTAAGCAATAGAAGGGATATACATTTTTATGTTTATTGCTTTGGAAACAAATATAACCTGTAGAAATTAGTGTTTTAAACATTATTACTACAATGAATATACTATTTCCAAGCCACGATTTTATAGTCATAAATATAATATCACTGTTCTACGTGTAATCGATAAGATTTCAAATAAAACAATGAGGCCAATGAATTATAATCTTACCCTAAATCAAAGACGAAGCTATTCTCAGTATTCCCGATAAAGAAACTCTTCTCGAGCTATTTTAAGTTTGAAAAGCATTAAAATAACGGACGGCAATACAGTATAAAGTTATTGAACTGTAAACGACTAAAAGACACACGTCAATGTTCACACATTTCATTGTAATTACATAATATTTAAATATTATAATTTAAACGCCTTGTCAGTATATTGCTAATAGACATAAAATTATGCAAAACGTCTTTCGATTTTTCTAACAGGATTTATTCAGGGCATACATAATATATTGAAATGAACTATAAATTTTGGAAGTCACGTCGTAATTATAAAATTCGAGGCGAGCGATATTAATATCAATGAATATCCGAATTTGATAAACAAAACGGTAAGATGTCATTGACCTGCCGCAGCGAGAATGTAGCCTCAAAATTGTACATCTGAAATTTTATGGAGCGTCAAGATATTCGCAATTAAGATGTTTCAAGAGTAGCAAAGCATCACGGATGGGTGCTGACGAGTCTATGCGCTACTTTTTTGTATACGATCAGATCTCCATCGTGCTCGGGAGCAATTAAAATTTTTATTTTGGTGTAAATTGATTTCAGCGAGCCGGAATTGTTCTCCAACGTAATGTTATTCTACCTCAAAATAAAGATGGCGAAAATAGATTACCTACTTAATGAATTGGTTATTGTCAGATTCTCATGCTTAACATTAATTACTTATAAAAACGAATGTTATAGAAATAACAAACGAAATTGTTGTTAATTCGTATAATTTCAACGATTTATTGTATGACTAACCTTTAACGAACAAAGCAAACTAGATCACCGAAGATACGCACTTGTCTATAATGCTAAAATGCATTTTACGCACTCATGCGTGAAATGCATATTGTGAGGTTTTATTCAATAATCAAAATTGATACAATTTTAAAGCACACATCAACTGAAATTTTCTTTTTTACCTTTGATCAAATGTTATGCTTAATTTATACGATATACATCATCATCTTTTCAGCATCGTATGAACAAAACACGTGGCTATTGAAACACAGTCGACTGTAGAGTATTATTATTCCTAGCCCCAAACCATCCCTCGCAGTATCGATCTGCAGGACACGTAGGGTACCTAGTACCAAGCGCGTGGGTGGGCCAAATGCTGCTACGAACATACACACTATCCTCACCCTTCGTATAAATATACATACGTAAACTTCGTTTTATAATACTGTTCTGTTTGTATTTTAAAAGAGGTTAATATGACAAAATTAATAATAAGAATACTTGATTTCGACAATGTAGCCGAGGTTTCGTTTTTAGAGATTCAGCAATGGAATTGGACAAGTTAAGACAACAATGAATGGTTTTTAACAACTAATGTTACTTTTCAAATGTAATTCGTCTGTTCATTGTGATGTAAGACCGTTAAATAGTTAAAATATTGAAATTTGAATATACAATTACAAATTGGGAAAGTAATGACAATTTATGATACTTATCATTTGGTCAATGTTTCATAATGTTGAGTAAGTGTATTCCCGTTATAATTATAGCCATCCCATCTACCGCGCTGTACGCACACAATCGTGCGCTGGTGCAGCTAACTCCCCCGCAGACATCCCTAACCGTTGAGCATTAGGGGTGGTTTGGGCCCCGGGCAATCGATTCGTTTATTCGGGAAGTTCTTTCATCTCTTTCTTCCACATGGGTATAGGACGTTGTCTCCCTCCCTTCTCGTCTAGCAGATTTCATTACTAACACACTCTGTAGGTATATTTCCTACAAGAGGACAAATTTACGTATATGTATATCTATTTCTATACCATACACTAATGTCAATGTTCTATGTGTGTAACTATAATATACTCTAATCGTATATTTATAAATAAAATGCACGGAAAGAGGAAAAATTTTATCATTCAATTTGAATAAATAATTGAAAATTTTATTCTGCGACTAGTAATTAAGTAAATATGTTCAGCGTTGTGTTATAACACTAAATTACCCAAAATCTTCTTAATCATAGCACAGTAGTATCCAAGTTTCAGCTATTAATAGTAGATTATACGCAAATATAGGAAAGCTATGTTCAAAGCAAACACAAAACATGAAACCATAACGAATGTAACGCTTCATGGCATACATTGTTAGGCGACTATAATTGAAGCAATTACCAATTATAGATTTCGTGAACGATCGCTGTAAGACGCCATGACGCGTGAAAGCGGCGAAAGTCGACGACATGACACCCAAACCGGTTGCGAGTAACTCTTTTGTAATTATTACTGTGTGTGATATACGCTTGTACAAGATTACAAACGTACGTAGAACGGAGCACAATTGATTAATTTTAACTGTCATGGTATAAAAAAAAATTAATGTCATGTTGTCAAAATGACAGTTATAGAGAGACAAAAGAAAGAAAACGTAATAATAAATTACTCAATACATAAATTTTAAAACCGAAACGCAAACAGCCCAAAGATTCATTCGACAAAAAAAGAAAGATAACTCAAAAACAAACTTCGGTTAACAAAGTTTATTATTCAAAACCTCGGAACGGTTATTGGATGTCATCCATGTGCTCTGCATTTAGTCACATGTCTATTTATAGTGGCGACTGATACAAAAAGTTTCGGGTTCGTTAGCATTAGCCATGTCCTTTTCAAGGACCAATTAAATTCTTATACGAATAAATGAAATACATTTATAAATAAAAATATTCACCGGAGTTCAACATCACGTTATTCAGTTTTATCTCACATTTTTGGCATTTTAATCTGAAAGGCTTTTGAGTTGAACGACACTGGTTCGTTAAAGCAACCGACTTAATTGTATTTATTAACATAATACATCGCATGCTGCCAAACGAACCGTGGAGATACGGTAATTTTTTTTCGCCATTCTCTAACATTTGGCCTGATGCGAAAATAATTTTACCGATGAACAAAATGGGAAATCCACAATCTACATCTAATTTATTTTAACGCATAATACGTCGATATCTCCCCCAACGTAGCTCACCCTCAGAAACACGACGCTCCCGCTCGACATTACGCTCCGAAATAACGGAACCCATTACTCAACTTAATAACACATATTTATTATGTGTCATACCGAAAAATATAAAACAACAATTGAATATAGTTTGAACGTAACCCACACTGGTAAAAAATATGACTCATTTAGATAATTTAAATGGAATTTGGCTCAACTACAAATTTATCATCAAGTTCACCTTCTTCCACGATGCCATGGCCCTGGTGGAGGCAGTGTATTGTTAATATCGAATTATCGCCATGTCAAGTGCATTCAGGCAATGCACTGGGTTGGTCAAAGCGATTACACGTATACAATTCACTACGCCGCGCAAACAACTTACCGTGAACTTCGCCGAACCAGGAACACTACATTATTTTCTATAGTAAAGGGTATAAATTTTAAGGAGTTTATTCTAAAATGTTACACTAAATTATAATTCAGGCTTTATACATTCCTCATCAATGAGTCGCTCTTCAGTGCTACGCGTACTTATTACATTATTTACACGTATTCGATCGCCGTTGTATCTGGGAGCCGATGTCCATTGTTTGAAAAAAGTTTTAATCGGTTAATAAATTTTAGTATAATAAAAAGTTTCCAGAAAAACAAAAAGAAGTTTCTTAATAGTTCTAAAGTTAAAAAGGCGTGACTTACCTAGTTATTTGGTTGCGAGGAGGAAGTGAAAGTAACGTGCACTACGTTCGACCGGCTAAACGCGACTGGTTGATTTTGTCGGGCTGGCGGCAGACGACGTTATGTGCGTCCGATAAGTCGGGGGTGGCGGACGGCAAGCGGCACATACATACCGGTATTATAAATGTAATATGTATGGCTGTGCTCACGTCGGCGCACTCGATGATTCATTCATAATCATAAGCACCACAAACCGAAAACAAATGAGAAATATGTGTACTTCGGTTACTAAAGTGTACTTCGATTGACTGTATTATACCTACCTATTATGCTTGAAATCTAAATTTTAGGTCACTTGTAGGCTCCTTCAAGCTCTTAAAAATCGCCCTGCTATAAAAAAAAATTTAGCTTTAAAGCTATATACCTAGTTATGGATCTCTCCTCGGGGCCCTAAGGATAAGTTGACGGAGATACATAATCGATGCACATATCTCCACCAACTGGTTATAATGTTTTCACGAGTAAATTTAGTCCTTGAAGTTAATCTGCTTCTAGCTTTGAACAGGGTTAAATTTTGTTTCTGCCATCCGTCGTAGCTCTCAATTGCGTCTTTAAGCCTATGGTGGGACACTCTATCATTAAGAAATAATACGTAGATTATGGTGTTCTCAAATTCCGCACAAAAGGCACATTCCTACTTATTTTTTTTAATTTTCGGCCTATAGGAAGGTAAATGAGGTAGGTAATAACCAAACCGCATAAATATTCCTGGAAATCGACTGAATACAGTTCTACGTAATTGTATCACTTCTATTGAAAAGTACAGCTATTAATTAACTAAACTAAATATTGCGTGTTTTTTTTACATGTTAATATGCAAAATTATTTAACGTTTAACCAGTAGATTTTATGACAGTTTTGATCTCTTTTGTAATGAAATTATGCAAAATGCTAGAATTGTTTGAATATTTATACTGGTTAAGCTTTTTAGCAGATGGCTTCCCGAACGTTAAAACAATAGGCCGGTAAAAATGTTCTTCCGTTTATAGTCAATATGAAACAGGTAGCTAATAAGTAGTACCTACATTAAGTTAAAAATCTGGACGGATTATAATAAAATTACACTGTTCAAAGTTATGTAAACAAAAAATAGAGTGTGCTTGGAAATAGTCTTGAGAAGTTCTGATGAAAAAAGTATATCTTCCTGTACCATTTGTCCTTTGCACCTTTAGGTATTTGCTGCCATGAATTTACAACATAATAAAAATGTTATAGAACTCGGGCACTGCTGCAAGGGCGTTTTTTCGGACACAAATTTACCCGAATTTAAATTTTGTGCGTTGCATTGTCGGGTGTCTGCAGAATGATGAATGGGAAAACATCCAACTGCTATAAGCTCCACTACTTAATTGAAAGAAAAACTTTAAACAGCAGAATGGATCACAATAAAAGACTTGATTTGAAACTTTTAAAGAGTTTTGCCGAGAAGATATCGCAAATACACACTTAAAACCTTTGCTACAGTGCAGGAGAGATTTCTATCGTATATTTGTATAATGGCTGGACAGAAGAATTGAAAATGGTTGGTCGTAACAAAGCATTCGAAGAGATATTAAAATTAATATTCCAACCAAACAATTATGCATATTACTTGCGTTCTTCTTGGGAGTTGGCAATGAATTTAAAGAATGTTATCAAGGATGTTTATCAAAGAGAGATATACCTATATCTTGAAAAAAATCTGAAGATAAAGTGGCAGCGACAAATAGACTTGTCTAATCTGAAATCTCGGGAATGATGTAATCTACAGGTTTGACTGGATCAGTGTTTCTCAAAGTAGGCAATAATGCCTCTTGAGGGCACCGGAGGCTTACAAGGGGGCGGTAAGGATTTAACTATAGACCTTTTGCCATTTCTATTGATGCATAACCCTACTCACTAGACAGTTTTCTTGAGACACTATAGAAGTAAGCCTGTCAATGTTCCCACGAAACTTATTCCATACTAACTTTTGTCGAAGATACCAAACTTTTTACTAAATTTATTATACTAATAGTTTACCGTTTTTCACAACAATGTACTAAAAAACATTGTATTAATTTTTAATATTTCGTTTCATATTACGTATCACAATGGACTAAACGGTGTGACTATTACCATATAGCACAAATCATGTGTTACCGTGTTATTACTGGGTATTTTAAGTTAAAAAACCTAACTTTTTTTCGATTTTTTTAAATTACTTAGTAATTTTTTTAATACATTTTAATTTACATTTTTCTTTAATTTTTGATCAGTAGTTGCGGTTGCCACCACTATAACAATGAGCCAGTATAAACCTACTGTGCTTACATTAACCTTATAACAATCTTTATTTAGGAAAGTTGGTTTTCATGAAGGTATTAATAATATTTATTATATGCAGTGCTCATGTTCGCCTTTATTTTTATTTTTTATTTTTTTTCGACCCTTTATCATTCCGCTGTTGGAATATGGGTCGCTTCACATATTGAAAGTGAGGACTGGTCTCATATCGTCTTTATACTATAGGTACCTACCGTTATACACACAATTTTAAAATACTTAGAATGAAGGTTTGGTCTTATTTCTTATTATTTATAATACTAATCATTATATCATAGTAATATTAATTAATCAGTATATTATTATAGTAATGACACCTTACTTTAAAAATACATAATTATTTTAAATATATTCACGGTGAAATAAGTTTCTGCAAATGCAACAGATTATTAAAGTCGTGACTATCCACAGGCAATTCTATTGCGCGATGCGACTTCAACAAAATATCGGAGCCAAAACGGGATCGTGAGAAGCTACAAACTTGAAATATCTGCCGTTTGCTTACTTTTAACAATTCATTTGTCGTTTACGACACTTAAATTTTGTGGGAACAACTCACTAAATGCTTCATTTTCATTAAATACTTACTTAAGTACCTACTTTTTCGTTAGCAATCTTTACTTATATTTAGCTAAGTATTCAATATCTTATTTACGGAAACCTTTAAGCAGGAGTTCGACCCTGGTTGAAGGTACCAGGTAGGTAGGTATCAGTGGGCTGTAGTCATTATATAGGATTGAGAAATTTACATGTTTTGGTAATAGTTCAAGGGCAAAATGTTAATGATTAATTACACAAAATATATAAGGGCTAAACGTAAAAGAAGTTAAATCTAAATTAAATTAGAAGGAATTAAACTTACCAATACGGCACTACTGATAACCGTGGATTTACGACTACAGAGGGAGCTCTTTGCATGTATTCCAAAAAGCAATTGTAAGCAATGTACAAACGCTTATTACTCAGTTAGAGATTATTTATGGGATAGAAAGGCTTAAGATGAGTCACATGTGCCAGGCTTTTTTTTAAATTACTTCAACATAAAAGGTGGAGGTTTGTAATTCGCTCGTAATTTTTTTAACGTTTGTTACTCCATAACACTGTCATATAAGAACCAATTGGGAGAATTCTTTTTTCTTTGAATGGGTGCACTTTAAAAAAAATAGAGAATTGCATATTTATGGATTGGAATTTTATTCATAATATACTACTTATTGTATTTATGAGAATATGTATGTACATTAAAAAATTTGCGTATTTTTTGCCTTGATAACTTTAAATTACGACAATTTAATGGACAATTATTATGATAATGGGCAATGAAATAGAACGATGCGTAGCATACTAATAGTTTAGTAAAAAGTGTATTGTTACGCACAATCGACAATTATTTCATTGGGTGAATCACGGTGAAGGAAAACAATGGGCGCAGGGCGAAATTGTTTTTACTGCGCACTGCCTCGAAATGGTAGCATCGTATTTAGCGCTTATGTCAGATTATTTGGGACTATTAATAGCAACGGAAATAAAGTCATTACATGAAATATTTTTTGTTGATAAATGTCACGTAGATATGGATGAACTGATATGAGCAGGATCTAGATAGGTATAGCAGAATCTTTAAGATCGAAAACTTTCGCTACCAAAGTCGTTAATAACTATGCCCAGCAATTATACTTATTAGTAGTTTTCTTAAATATTAAGTCCTTAAAATATTGCATTTATTATCGTAAGTATTAATTGCCAGTATACTGTACCTAATTGAAAATCAGTCGAATTCATACCCACGTACATATATATTTTAACTAAAACTGTTCGTTGAAACTGCTATTAATGAGCGCAGTTATAAACTCTAAGCTGTGGTGAATTCAGTAGGTGCATATTCTCGATTCGTGTAACTGTAATAATTACTTATTATTTAACACATGAAAGTTTTAACACGTTTATGTGAGACTGAATTAAATAATTAGCTAGCCGGGGTCACCGCACTCTCTTGTTAACATGTACTCTTATTCGTTTAGTAAAAACATTGCAGCTCAAATCTCGTTACTTTACCACGTAATTTTACATTTTAAATTGCAGTTAGATATGAGATATTAAATTGGGATAATTATGTGGGGCGTTTTGTAAATATATATTTGTGAAAAATCTTATGTTCAGTGATAGGATTGCGATTTGGTAGTAGTGATTTATAGTTTAACAACCTTCCAGGTCTGGGGTCTTGGGTTCAAATTCTAGCGCACATCTCTTGTCTGAATAGTACAATGATGTGAAGGTAAAAACTCGTTGATAAACCTTAGAGTAATCCATTTCTAAATAGCGTTGTCTAGCCGTCCACTCTTGACCAATTTAACGGGCTAGTGATTGAAAATTGCAGGACAACTTCATACATTTCCTTAAGTAGACAGTATCCAGTGTGGTAGTAGCTGTTAAACATATCTTCGTAAAGTAAAAAAAAACGTAACATCACGCCTGTAATCTCCGAAGGGGTAGACAGAGGAGTGTAGTACACTCCCAGGTTTCACCAGTTACGTTCAAGTCCCATGGAATAGGTGGCGAGCCTATTGCCATACACCGGACATGATTCCAGATTCCGAGTCACTACTAGAAATTCTAAATTAGAAAAATCCAATAGCACCCGACCCGGGATTTGAGCCCAGAACCTCTTGATCGGCAGTCGCGCTTGCAATCATTCGACCAACGTGGCAACGAGGTACGAACATATGCATGTTCGTACTTATCACACAAACATTCGCGGGTGGGAATCGTATTCACAATCCCTAGTTCAGCAGTCAGGTGGTTATTAACTACTGGACCAATATGCTACTACGCGAAATATATATCCTCTACATTTCTCTTCTTATCTTGTTAATCAAAAATTGTCAATCTTATCTGTTGCAAGGTAGCAACCAGCCAAGCAAATTATTATTTAAAAATTCTAACAATAAACAGATGATGAATGCCATCTGACCATAACAACCACTTGTAACTGCTTAATAATTAATTGATCTGGAGTATGGAATCGTTACTGTCGCGGAAGTGTGCGCAAGCGTTCCCGTGGCTCCGCCGCGTAGTGGCGCGTTGGAACACCGTCAGGTTTTTAGTC